>JAFEMH010003970.1:177500-235148 GCA_022495995.1 Adenophora triphylla var. japonica
CCCCTCAACAAAAAAGAAAAAGAAAAAAGTATGTTAAGTCATAAACACGTGCGAATTTAGTGTTAATGGTGGGGGTGTCCCGTCAAATTTTATTTCCAGTTAAAAAATATAAAAAAAAAATTATACTATTTACTAAGTGTACCAACAAATAAGATTATTTAATTTTCATCTTTTTTGTTAACAGATCCTATGACTATTTCAATTGGTAAGCTGTTAAATTTTATCATGTTTATTACTAAAAATCAGATTTCAAATTTTAATAGATACAAATTATTTCAAGTTGCACATGGAGATTTGGCCTGTTGATTTGAGCTCATGGTTTTCAATCTGGAGGTCATGAGTTCGATCTCCCCAGAAGTTAGAGGGAAGGCTTTTGTGTGTGTGAGAGTAGTGAAAAAAAAAATTATTTCAATTTATTTTTAGTCTCTAATATGAGAAATAATTTTTTTTCAAAGTCTTACTTAAATTATTTTATAATCATATTATAAATAGTTTTTATTTCTTATTCAAGTTAATTTTTTTTTGCCTTTATTATGATAAATGATTTTTTCTTTTTAAATAGTTTTATATTTGGATTCTTTTGCTCATTACTTTAACTAATAGAAATGAATTTTATTTATTATCTATTAGTTTTTTCATCGTTTATTGTTTGTAAAAAAAGCAAATTTGAAACATATAAGAAATAAATTACAAAATGAGCAAGTTTTGGGAGAAACTAGTTTCTTCATAAATTATAAAAAGTTCACTTTTTTTCTACTGGCAAGTAGTTAGCGAATATTTAGGAACAGTTTATAAAACAGGACTTTCTATAACTTAAGGAAAAACTAGTTTCCCCCAAAATCTTGTGTTACAAAATTAATTTCAAAAAATGCTTCCTAAAATGATGTCATCATTAAAACAAATATAATGTAAATATCGTTTTTATTTTTATTTTTTCATAACATAAGCTTGCTATTTCCAAGTAAACAATAAAAAGAAAACGGTGGGTTAAAGATTGACATATGTTTATAATTAACTTATACTAGTACATGCCCGTGTCCAAGGACACGGGTTTTTTTTTTTTTTTTTTTTAAAATTTAATTTAAGAAAAAAAAATTTAAGGGCAAAATGGGAAAGGGACAAATGTACGAGGGCAAAATGGGAAATTCGCCGCTTGATACTGTTCATTCAACTGTAGATAGTGGAGATCTTATTTATACTATAGATTTTAAGTTTTGTATTAATATCTCGTCTCGTTTAAAAAAAATTAATTTTTTATAGTGTAAATTGTGTACCCACTATCGTATCGAAGCATCTTGGATGCGCCACTTGTGATAAATATATCTTAAGATTAAGATTAGAGAATGTATGAATCACAACTATATGGATACTCCCTCCGTCCCACAAATATACAAAAAAAAATTCCTTTGAGCGTCCCACAATGATCTATACTTTCTCAAAATGAAAATGGGACCCACTTCTCTCTACTCACAACACTTTTTAAATTTACTATTCTCTCCACTCATTCTCTCTCCTATTTTACTTTTACACTTACAACCCATTACCTTTATCACTTTTTACCTTAATCTCCATACCGGATCAAAAAGTCTATATAATTGTATATAATTGTGAGACGGAGGGAGTATATATAATGATATGAATAAAAAGAAATACATTAGACAGCTTGATTCCAAAGCATATTCGGATAATCCATTTCACTCTACTAGTATAATATAACATGACCTCACAAAAATAAAAATAAAAATAATAAACATTATTCGGAGATGGAGGTCAACTCCAGTAATTAATTTGAAATCATTAATATACTCCCTCAGTCCCATTTCAAGCTTTACTTTTTGCCAAAAATGAGTGTCCCGTTAAAAGCTTTACCTTTTCTAAAATGGCAAAGAATATTTACTATTCACTTCGCTCATTCTCTCTCCTATTTTATTTTTACACTCACAACATTTTCTCCACTTACCTTTTTTCTTAATTTGCGTGCGTGGCCACAAGGATGAAACATATAATATAATGGGACGGAGGGAGTACACGTAATATAATAATGTACAATTGTACTTGGTTTACCAGATAAGATAATAGACATTTTTATTACATTCATTTATAAATAAAATTCGACATTTTGTCTAAATCTAATATAAAGCGGCTTGAGTTTATTGACATAGCATATTGCCTACACAGACATTTAACCAATCTCTCTCCCCCTTGTTTAGTCTTTTTTTATAAGGACTTTACATAAAAACCAACCAACCGGTCAATATATATACCCGAAATCATTCCACTTGCCACTCCTTTTCTTTGCTTTAGCCTAATTTGTTGCCGGGAAAATATGTCTTCTCCGGCGGCTAAACACATGGAAGACTTGCCCTCACCAGACCCCATCACAAACGGAATTTACATGATGGCCACCAGTCATACTAGTAGTTGTGAGATCCAGGAAGAAATAGAAGAGGAGGATAACTCAAGGGACTTGTATGAGATCAAGAATTATACGCGGATGCCACCTGTTAAAGAAGAATATGGTCCAAATGGTGAAAACAATGTTATTTATGTTGGTATAACCAAAATGCATGATGAAAGTATGAATGCACTTGTCTGGACCCTCAAAAATGTTGCCCAACATTCTAATGATCTGCCTTCTGACACCGTTGTTTATCTCATTCATGTCTTCCCTGAATTGCGCTACATCGCCACACCTTGTAAGCTCTCTCTCTCTCTCTCTCTCTCACTCGCACACATAAACACACAAACACACACAAGAATGTTAATGTTGGGCGATGATTCAAAATACAGTAGGAAAGCTTCCAATAAGTCAAGCAAACCCGGAACAGAAGGAGACCTTCATGAACCAAGAAAGAATCAAGAGGAGAGATTTCCTTCAGACTTTTCTTAATCTCTGCTCTGCCTCAAAGGTACAACCGCAGTACCACACACTTGCTGTCTTTATTATCCTATGATTCAGTTCACCATATATAATGGCATTTATAAACTGCAGGTTGGAGTTGAAACCATACTGATTGAAAGTGACATGGAAGCAAAAGCAATATTGGACCTCATTCCTATCCTCAACATAAGAAAGTTGGTCTTGGGTACCTCCAAAACCACTCTAAGGTACAACTTCAATTCTTTCACCAGATGTTTCAAATTAATTTTCAAGAATGACCCTTTTCTTACTTGTGTTGCTATCTATGTTTATGTTCAACAGGAAAACAATGAGCAAGAAAGGGAGCGGAACAGTTGATCAGATAGTGCAGAACGCACCAGAGTTTTGCAATGTTAAGATCATCTGTGAGGGAAAAGAAGTGGTCGAAGAGCAGTTGACGATAGAGCCTCTCACTCCCTCCCCACGCGCTAATGTTAGCAGTCCGAAAGTTGGGCAAGTGCAGGATCAAATCAATGACACATTTTCCTGCTGCTTCAAGCCCAAAGCAGTTTCCTGATATGTGCCAATAAACACCTTCACCACATGATCAAGGCCCCCTTGATCAACTGGGAATATATCAGCTTTATACTTGAAACTTGTCTCAGTCTCATGAGAGTGGAAAAACACACACACAAATACACAAATTTGGAGCAACAAAAGGGCAGCATTAGGAAACAGAAGGAAACCTCATTTTGTAAGACATATTTATCTTTGCAAACTCGAGAACAGTCTTTACTTGGAGACAAAATGAAAAATGTTCTACAAATTACACGAAAATGTACAAATGTTTGCATCTATTGGTTTTAGTTTGATGTTGTAGCTGACATGGTTTCCATTGAAGGATCGGTTCTCCTCTTCTGCATTTCTGCAATGAGATATGCAGTATGCACATATAAGAGGGAGTTGTCAGGCCTGAAAATATGATAGAAAGACTCATCTAAACTCATTACAGATGGGAAACAACAGCTAGCAATCACCACTCGCAAGTCTCATATAATTGATAGAAAAAATCCAACCACCCTTCAACTAGTATAGTAATTCCTGAACACATTGATAAACACCATTTTCAATTTTGGATACGAAATATGACTGACTAGAAGAAATCAAACTCCAAGTAATTGTCAGAACCCTTTTGATTCGGGACAGCAACAGGTACAACACCAGACTTTTCACTTGTTGATGCAACAGGAGCCGTTATCCGATCAAACTCGACTGGCCTTGGGACATCTGGCGGGGTAGCACAGCGTATCAAAGCCCAATTCACGCCCTCAAAGAAAGGGTGTTGTTTAATCTCGGTAGCTCCTCTTTTATAACCCAACCTATGCTGAGGTTCTTTCACGAGCAAGCCCCTAATAAGATCTCTTGCAGAAAAACTGACCATGGGTGATTCAGGAAACCGTAGTGGCTGGCCCACAACGTTGAACAACGTGGCTCGATTTCCTGATCCTTTGAAAGGAGTTTTACCAAACAATAATTCGTAGAGGAAGATTCCAAAAGTCCACCAATCTACAGCACTTCCGTGACCTTCGCCTTTGATAATCTCCGGTGCCAAGTACTCGTGGGTCCCAACAAAAGACATGGATCTCGCGCTGGTTGGCTCTGCCATGAGTTCGGGCAATGGTCTAACTTGGTTACCTATTTCAACTTTGGGTTTTCTTTCCTTCTTGGACTTGCTAGAAAAGAAACGGGGAGAGAAGCATGATGTAGGGACTACACACGAAGGCTGAATACAAGAAGGCTGGATGCAAGCTGGTTGGACACAATACATGGTATTTTTTTGAAGCGGCTCTGAATCCATAGATGAAGATTTGACTAAAGTTGGGCTAACAGCACAACGAAGGGAAAGATCAAAGTCGGAGAGCATTATGTGGCCATCTTCCCTTACAAGAACGTTTTCTGGCTTAAGGTCACGATAAACAATTCCAAGCATGTGTAGATATTCCATAGCTAGAAGGACTTCTGCTACATAAAATCTGGAAACGGAAGGAGAAAATAATCAAATTAGAATATAAATAATAACAACTGTTATTTGTGTTTGTCTATGTGCAGATTGATGATGTTAAAATCCAAAAAAATAATTGGCTCAGAAGTCAGAACAACCTAATTTGTCCTTCATAAAGACTACTCACAGAATCTTTCAAGATAAAGTTATTACATCATTATATTCCAGTAAAGCCTTTGCATAAGTCATTATTAACCTTCAGAAAGAGAACTCACACTTAAACCAATGAGTCAATATCTAGGATTTAACCTGTAAGATGTTTATGAAATCCCAAACTCCGAATTAAACCTTTGAACAAGATAAAGTACTTTGTCCCTAAATGAGTGTCCATTTTCTAGTAAAGTTACTGAAGTCACATTATGAACTATCACATCCTAGTCAGAACTTGCAATCTCTTAGAGTGCTAATTAAAGTTATTTGTGTAGATATTTATTACTTAAAGTGAAAAATATAATTAGTCAACTTCCTTATTTTCCTTGAAAAACTGAAAATGTACACTCATTTAGGCACGGAGTACATTTTACATAACATAAAGTATATATACCTCATACGGGGAATATAATGCAAGTCGTTCATGAAAAAAATGAAGGGAGTACTCAACTCCTCTTTGAAAAATATCTTATCTATTGCTAGTGACAATTTAATGACCTGTTTCAAAACTTACAAATTTGATTAGTATTCAAAACCATACAAGAAGTTAAATATACTCTGCTGAGCAGAATAGGCAATCAGGATCACCTTAGACGTTACGAAAGGCATTCAGCTGACCGTATATGCTGGTAAAGTTACCATTTCATAATGATAAGACCAACTCCGAAATAATAAATCTGACAAAGTGGACCTTCTATAACGGTAAGTGGCTAGCGCTCTTGATTTCTGGTGGACCTTCCATAACGGTAAATGGTAAAATTACCATTTCAAGATTTCATACTGAAGTGTTGAATTACATCTCAAAAGGAAGCACAATGAATGGCACTGTAAATATTTTTACAATCTCAAGAAGTTATAAGCAAGCCAAATAGATTCTTAAGATGTTTGACTTGTCAAATGGGACTATTTTTGGGGACGGAGTGAGTAATAAGTATGTAGGGACTATTCTTAAGAAGTTTGACTTGTCCAATCACGGATCCATTCTTCTATTACTCACTATTTAAGAAAGCAACCAAAAAAGTAGAAAATATTTCTGAACGGTAAGTTTTTGGTGAAACTTTACATTTAAGCAATAACATGAATACTATGAAAATATGTTTGGGCCAAAAATGCAAGGGATTACTCAGTCTAGAATGATGTGTAATACTTAGAGAAAATGTTCACACTTAGTAACTTTCTTAGTAATTTTCACTGTGCCCCCTGACTGTTACCACGACAATGGCGCGACACCAGCTTAAGCCTTGCTAAGAAATTGGAAAAGTTTTCATGACCATATTTTAGTGTTGCAGAACAAACCCATACCATGTGCTGAACCTTCATTTGCAAAACGCCATTCAATAGGGAAGTAGTGATTTCTGACAAGGGTATGACAGGAATAACGAATATAGGAAATTCAACGATAACTAAAGGCAACTAGTCGAGAGCATTTCACTTTTTAAAACATTCACGGTAAAATGGGTAAATATTTTGTCTTTGTGGAGAGAGGTTGTCTTCCAAGTTATGTTCGCCAGATCGAGTTGTACGTGAGAAACTTGGTAGATGAGGAATGCATGGCATTTTATCGACAAATGTGCAATTTCTAATTGTACAGAAGCACACATATTTTTCCTTCATGCTGAAACTATCCATAATCGAATGTTGCGTGTTTAGCAAACAATAGCAATAACAAAACAAAAGGCAATGCATAACATGTATGATGTAGATAATAAAGAGAAGCAGTAAATATCGACAAAATGAGAAAATGAATTATAGAAAACATACTTGACTGCATGCTCAGAAAAGTATTTCCCTGGTTGTCTCTGTCTGAGAATGTGCAAGTCTCCTCCGGGGCAAAACTCCATCACCAAACAGGAAAACTTATCAGTCTCAAAGTGCGAGTACAGAGTTGGAAGAAATGGGTGGTCAAGGGATTGCAAAATCTCTCGCTCGGTCTGAGCGCGAAGAAGCTTCTTACGGCTTGCAAGTGATGCCTTGTCCATAACTTTCATGGCAAAAAAGGATTTGGTCCCACTCAGTTCTGCCAGGTAGACACTCCCAATATCTCCGCACCCTAACCTCTTCAGCAACCTGAAATGAGTCAAACCCAAGGCCCCATCTTTTGCTCGAACAACTTGGATAGCTTCCCATCTCGAATCATTTGATTTATGCGGCTTGCTGATGCTGTAACTGAAACTACTACAAGTGCTCTCGTCGCTCACATCACTGCTTGTGCTCCCTCTACACAAGCTACTCTTTCCACTCTCAACTAAGTCAACACGCTCACTATTCTTGGCACTACCACTGGTTTTGGCAAGGCTGCTGTTTCCGTCGCTGACTTTAGCAGATACTGAACTGTTTTTCACACTTCCGTGCCCAGACGTTTTCTTTCCTCGATCAGCAGATTCATCAAATAAGCCATTAGTCCCGTTAAGTCTGGCTTCCACGACACTTGGCAATGACTCGGATTTAGTATTTAATGAATCAGGAGAACCTTTTGGATTAGAATCTGATAGTTTGGGTTTTAACGCTTCTGCAACGTCATGCTTCACACCAATTTCTTCTGGGGAAGATCTAGTAGTTGCTTTCGTGGCCATTATAGGAAAGCAAAAAAATATATCCAGATAAGGATCAGCAAATACAATGTTCAAAACCAATTTTCAGCAATACTCTAACTTCCATCAACAGCCAAAAACGCTTCTGCAAAAACAGGACTCGATCAATTACAGTTATAAGGAGCAAAGAGTTGAAAGATTTGCATCAAAACAAGCAAGCTTGCTAATCAGAAAACACCTCACTGTTGATTAGGGGAGAAAATAAAAACTAGAGGAATCAGATTGCATAAATATAAGTCAAACAATGGAATCTAGAGATTTAAATAAATTTGACAAAGCTTGGATTAAAGCACATCCAATCTAGAAAGCAAAATAGAACAGTGTACATCAAAATTCATGGATTTCATCAGAAACTGGTACCAATTATTATTGAGGTTGTAATTAGAACATCAGTATTCCTAATTTAACAATGAAAATAAAAAGAAAATCTTTAAGTAAACGAGAAACTAGCAAAAGAGTGCATGCAAAACTTGATCCGTAGCTAAAAACAACAGAAACCAACAAGTTAAACAGTTGAATTTTTAGACGACTCAAGAACCAGCCAGCTTTCCCCTAAAAAGAGGGATGGAAAAAAACAAAAAATAAATGGAGGAAACTGTAAAAGAGTGCTAAGAAATTCAAGGACCACAAGATATGGGAAGAAATGTGAATTAAGTCAGACCCTTGACAGTTAGTCAAATGCAGCCCCCAAATAGAATCATCCAATACAAAATAATGCTGTAATTCACAAACAAGCAGCATAATTGAAGGGTATCTGATTTTGATTAAAAATCAGATCTTGATGAATGAATCTCAATTATCTATGAAAAGTAAACTCAGATCCATTGATCAGAGAATGACCAGTTGCTAAAAGATCAAACCCACAAAACCCATAAAAGAAAAACTAGAGAGGGAAGGGAGGAACCTGAATTGAAGCACAGTAGAAAATGAAGTGCTGCTCATAGCATGTTGATGATAACTGTAGGAAGGGAAGATTGGGAGAGAGAGAGAGAGAGAGAGAGAGCGGTTGGGAGAAGTGAAAATGGTCTGGGCCTCAGCATCTGGACTATTGGGCGAATAAGGTAGAGAGAGAGAATGAGAAGAGGGGTCAAAGCTTAAAAAGCAAAGCTTTTTATTGGATTCAATAATTAAAATTTTATTTTTATTTTCATCGAAAGAAACAGAAACAGAAAGGAGGGGTCTGAACTACGAATCAACAAGCTGGACACTTCACTCTCCAGCTGTCTGCCATGCCATCCTTTTTCTTCCAGTTCAGTAACCCAAGTGTATATTTACCCGAGGATATGAGGATACCCCGTTAAAATAAAACAAAAAAAATTGAAAATTTATGGGATAAATAATTGGGAAAATAACAAATTAGGGTACAAATTTTAAGGGGTGTGCGTGTGAAATTACCCGATCTTTTCGCGCGCGGGCGGGGGGCGTGGAAAAGGCGGTTGTCTTTCGCGGAGGGGTTGGTGTCTGAGACCTCGCTTCATGGGAAGGAACAAAATGAGGAGTCGCCACGCGGTTTTTGTATTTTGAGCCCAAACGTTGAGAAACGGCTATTGTGAAAAGGTGTCGTTTTTATTGGAAGCAAAAACTTAGGAAAAGGCTTTGAAAAAGGGATCATTTTTATTGGCGGCAAGAAAACGAGTAAAAGCTTTTTGTACCAGAGATTGTTAGGTTCGGAGGTCAAGTTACGTTTCGGGTAGAGTATTACGAGATCGCCCGAAACGCCTCGCATGACGAGTCTTTCTACCTTTCTCGAAATCGTGTGTGTGTGTGTGTGTCTTTTGAAATGGGGGCTTGAATGACAAGCTTAATCTTGGTTTGAATGACAAACGTTGATTAGGTGACTTTTGAAAAGACGAGCGTTTGAATGACAAACGTCGGTTTGAGACAGAAATGAGCGTTTGCGTGGCAAACGTCGATTTTGAGTTTGAAAAGAGCGTTTGCGTGGCAAACGTCGATTTTGAGTTTGAAATGAACGTTTGCGTGGCAAACGTCGACTTTGAGTTGTGCGAGTCATTGTTAACGATTTTTACGGGAAAAATGCGTATTAAATGATTTTGAGTGTCAAATGGCGGCTTTGAGTTTGAAGATGAGCGTTCGGAGGCCGAACGTCATTTAGCGCGTTTTGAAAGAGAGTTCGACGGACGAACTCCGGTTTTGAACCGGACATTACATTGTTAACGATTTTTACGGGAAAAATGCGTATTAAATGACATGCGATCAACGAATCGGGTTGCGACTCGGACTTTGAAAAGTAAATACTATCACGATCCAAACGGATCGGACTTTGTAAATGACAGTATTTAAAGTGCGGTATCAACGGAATCAAACGATCCGGATTCGTAAATGACGATCAACGAGGCCAAACGGCTCGGAATTGTAAATGACGATCAACGAGGCCAAACGGCTCGGAATTGTAAATGACGATCAACGGATCGATCGATCCGGAATGGTAAATGACATAAAAAGTAAACGGAACGGGGTCGGAACGCCGTTTTAACCCGTGATTACTTCTCTTACGGAAAGAGAGAGGATCGAGGGGCTAAAACGTATCGGACCCCGTTAGACGGAGGCGTCTACATTTCGATAACGACGTTCGAAACGGTTATAGCGACTGGCGCGTAAACCGAGACGGAACAGGAGATTTAGAGAGAGGGAGTTATACCTATGGCTAGGGTCGACTCCTTTGGCTCGGGAGGTGTGTACGGGACACGGAAAGTGATTCGAAAGGTTGTTTCGAAGTTGTAAGGGGCGTATTTGACCGAAATACGAAGGTTTCACGCGAATCGAGACAGAACGGGAGCTCGGGAGGGGTGAAAACAGCTTAGGCCGTGGGGGTGGTGATTTTTTTGGTGTAAAAATTATGTCCCTTTGCCTTTGACAGCAACTTCTATTTATAGGTGAAAATTGCAGTAGGAGTCCGGACGGACTTGGCCTGAATCCAGGGGGTTTTGTGGTATTCTGAGAATTTGAAGGACTTGCTGGCAATTTCAGAAAATGTGCACAGTGAGTCCGGCCGGACTTGGCTTGCAAACCAGGGGTATTTTGGTCTTTTCCCTTTGAATTTGATTGAAGGGTGACTAGAGGGAGGTGGCATGGCTGCCACGTGTCCCTCTGAGTCACCAGCCATGTGGGACTTTGTCCCCCGGTCCCGGTTTTGTCCGTTTTTTTAAAATAACAGTCCGGGAAATGTCCGAAACGCCCCCGAAAAGTGCCGGAAAATGCGTTTTTCAGGGAAAGCCATACTTTTACGTGAGATGACACGTGCTAAGTACGGTTCGACGTCGGGATGCACTGTGGCGATCCCGGATGTCTCGTTGGGCACGCTAACGGAGTTTAACGAGTTCCTAAGCACCCGGAGCGGGCCGGCTTAACGGATTTCGATTAACTTTCTGACGGATTTGGACGATCCGGATTTGGGTACTTACAGCGTGTCAATCAGGATTTGATATTTCAATTTTGTTAATTTAGTACAAAATTAACAATGTTAGTGAAATTACCCGATCCATAGAAACCCGAGCGCGCCGAATTTTCGCTCCTTTTTTGAAAGGTGAAAATATTTTAAAGATTGTAAGGATGAAATTATTTGAAAATAGAGTCGACATGCCTTTTGTGAATCCAAAACATTGACAAAATGCTTTTTGATGTAAGATATTAAGTTCGTAGGTCACGTTACACCTCGTAAATAGATATTAGTGTTGGAACATAAACGATCCATTAACCATAAACCGACTCACAACTAGATTAAGAAGAGAAGGAGGTGAAGAAGAAGAAGACGGAAGCGTGTACCTTGTGATTCCATGATTGTTCTTAGTTTTGTTCTTGAGTAGAAGAAGGAAGTAGGGAAGAGTAGATCTTCTAAATGATAGTGCCCACACTTGATCTTCTTAGTGAATAAAGAGAAGATTTGTGACTGAATTTAGTGAATGAATAAGTGTCTCTAAATGGCTGATGGATAGCCTTTATATAGATAGAGAAGGGACACTTCATTTAGGGACTACACCCTTTCGTAAAGAAGGCGGTGAGAAGTTACCATTATGCCCATCATTTAATGGTACTTACACCTAATGGAATTCTACATATTTGGTCTATACTTTAACATTATTAAATGATTATAACATATGGAATTAAATAACACATATTATTAATCCATGTTCTAACAATCTCCCACTTGAATTAATATTAATATGTATCTTTTACTAAATAAATTCCTTAATCATTTATAACATGAATGACAACCCTTATGTGCACGTTTATTGTCATCCAACACAATCCCGTCCATTAGTCTTATAAGTATAGGGACTAAAGGGGCAGTCGTTGTAATTGATTCGCAACTAAACCCACATTAATCACATATATATATATCCAATTAAATGACATAAATTAAGTATAGATATGTAGCATGGAATATTAATGAATATATATGAAGAATGCATATATATATTCTCCAACTAGTCCTACTTAACCAAATGAGATCAATATAAATAAAAACAACATAAAGAAATAGAAAACAACACAAACTCCCACCGATTTAAGCATTATCAAAATTGTTTCACCCATATGAGCAAAGAGATGCTCGTGAAACATCAAAAGAGATTACGCTTTACAAAATGGATCCAATAACATGGAGTTTGATCCTATAAGTTGTATATCTATTTGTTCATTTTATACTTATTTCTCTTCAACAAGAGATATAACCATATGATATCTTTCGACATCTTTGCATCCACTAAAACATAATCGGAATACTTAATGATCTCAAAATAATCCGATTTTATAAACATAAGCATGTAGTTTAATGTTTTATAGGTACTTCATCATTCTTTTGGATGCGACTTAATGTTCTTCTTTCCGAATTACTTTGGTATTAACCAAGCATCCCAATAATAAATACAAGATTTGTACGAGTACAGACTTGCGCATACATTAAGCTTCCTACTGCCGGTGCATAAGAGATATTTTCCATATACTTGGATTAAAATTAATTTTAGGACATTACTTTAAACTGAATTTATCTCCCTTAGAGACAGGGGTGTCATGTGGTTTACAATTTTCCATGCTAAACCTTTGTAATACCTTCTCTATATAGCTCTTTTGTGATAATCCCAAAATACCTCGTGAATGATCACGATGAATTTGGATTCCCAATACAAAAGATGCCTTACCAAGATCTTTCATCTCAAATTTGTTTGAGAAATTTCTTAGTTTCTTTTAGAAGGTCCTTATCATTACTAGCATGAAAAATATTATCCAAATATCATCCACATATAAGACCAGAATTATAAATCTACTCCCACTGAACTTATGGTACACACAATTTTCACCAAGATTCATTTCAAAGCCAAATGAAAGAATAATTTGGTTAAATTTTAAGTACCATTGACGAAATGCTTGCTTAAGCCCATAAATGGATTTCTCAAGTTTACAAACCAGTTGACTAGTTTGATCCAAATTAGTCACCATTTCTGGTTTCTTCATATAGATAGTTTCCTCAATGTCGCCATTGAGAAAAGTTGTTTTAACATCCATTTGATGAAGCTCAAGATCATAATGTGCCACTAATGTCATAATGATCATAACAGAGGTTTTAGAAGATATCGGAAAAAATATTTCTTTATAATCAATGCCTTCTTTTTTAGTAAATCCATTAGCAACAAGACGTGCCTTATATCTTTCCATATTACCTTGCTAATCCCTTTTGATTTTAAATATCAATTTATAACCAATAGGTTTTACACCTTCAGGTAATGGGACAAGATCCCAAATGTCATTGTCTTTTATTGATTTTAACTCCTCATTAATGGCATTGATTCACTTATGAGAATTAGGACTATTAATGGCTTCATGGAAGGTGATTAGATCATCTCCCACTAAACTTAAGGTGTCCTTATTCTCCGCAAGATACATATCATAAATATCCGGAATATTACTTCTTCTTTCTCTAGTAGATCTCCTCAAGAGCACTGGTTCATCCTCATTTTGAGGTTGTTGAATTTCCTCATGTCCAACATTTCCATGTTGTCCGTTATTTACGAGAGTCTCTATATTAATTTGAATTGTATGTTCTTTGTTGAATTTCAGGTACAATTACTTGATTTCCAACAGGAACTAAAGTTTGAGGAACATAGAGTGGTTCCTCTAACTCTTCAAATTCAAAAACATTACTATTTCTCCCACTAAATTCAACATCCTCAAGGAACCTAACATTGCCAGTCTCGAAAAATGTTCTAGTTTTCGGGTTATAAAATTTATATCCCCTAGATCTCTCGGCATACCCTATAAAATAGCTACTAACAGTATTAAGGTCCAGTTTGCCCTCATTAGGCCTATAAGGTCTAGCTTTTGCCGGACACCCCCATACATGAAGATGATTTAAGGACGGTTTCTTATTCGTCCATAACTCATAAGGGGTTTTGTCGGTAGCTTTTGAAGGTGCTCTATTGAGAATATAAGCTGCGATTTTTAATGCTTCGCCCATAATGAGTGAGGTAAAGAAGTACAAGAAAACATACTTCTTACCATATCCTTAAGGATTTTATTATGTCTCTCCAATATACTATGCTAGGTTTGCCCGGCATGGTGTAGTGAGGGACAATCCTACACTCTTCAAAATAGCGAGTATAAAGGACCTGGACGTTATTCACCCAATACGTTATACCGTTCGTAGTTTTTACTACCATGATCGGGTTTAACGTTATTAATAGTCTTTCTTATGCCTTAAAAGACTTGAAAACGTCAAATAATTGAAACTTTACATGAAGAAATAATGTATCCAAAACGAGAGTAATCATCCATGAACGTAATGAAATATTTGTTAACCATTCCATGAAGGGTTAATGAATGGTCCACAAATGTCCATATGAATTAGTTTCAAGACGTTTGATACTCTCAAAATTCTATTTCCTTTAATGTTTGTAAATTTATTCTTTAAAACACTTAATGCAAAAGTTTTATCCGGAGTATCAAGTTGTTTTCAGAATTTTCTCCGACATAAGCTTTATCAATTCTCCCTTTGGAGATATGACCCAAACGCCTATGCCATAGAATACAAGAATTTTCACTTGATAACTTTTGCTTAGTGCCTTTAGTTTTGGTTTCATTATTATGGGACTCATTAATAGTACTTACTGTTTGAAGTAAATAAAATTGTCATTTGTTAAGATAAAGTACTAATACCGACAACTTCGGAATTGAAAATAAGATCACATTTATTATTACCAAATGAACGTGAATAACCTTCCCGATCTAATATGTATTTGATATCAAATTCCGCCTAAATGACGGTACAATAAATGTATTATTTAATACAAAATAATATCCAGTACTTAACAAAAATCCCTATGCCTATAACTTCAACCGGATTTCCAGCTTCCATATAGATGTATTTCTCATCTTCACTGGGGATTCGGTAATTCAGGCAACCCTGCATACATGAACTAATGTGAGTTGTCCCACCAAATACAACCACTATGTATATTAAGGAATTGAAACCAAATTTGCCTTAGTACAAACAAGACCAAATGACATACCATCCTGAATTCGCCATTTGCGATACTTATGATAGTCGTTCTTCAAGCGAGTAAGGTCCTTGCAAAAGAAGCATTTCTTGACTTTATGATCTTTAAATGATCCCTTATGCTTCTTACTTACAACCGCAATTTCCTTCCCTCTTCTCTTAATCCCACGAGAATAAGTAAATGCTGAGTGAGTACTTTCTAATTTGAGATATTTCATCCTATCTTCCTCTAATGTCATATGTGAAAGTAATCCATTAATATTCCACTTTTTCTTTTGACATTTATAGGTCACTTCAAAAGGACCAAATTGAGGAGGAAGATAGATCAAAACTAAGTGCACGAGCAAATCTTCCGAAATCTCTAACTTAAGTGCTTTTAGTTTGATCGAAAGATGAAATAATTCGATAATGTACTCCCGAAAATTTTCGTCACCCTTGTACCGAATGGAAACAAGTTTCCACAAGAATTCAAGAAAAATCTCAGCATTTTCGATCTCAGAGACATTGTCCAAAAATGTCTCTGAAACTGAATTTTCCATGATCATTAGACTCACGCAATTGGACCGTTCCCATTGCTCAACATTTTTCCATTCTATAACGGTATTTCCTTTAGTGAGAGCAGCGGGACTTGATTCCCCAAATGCGTGATCGATGTCCATATTGCCTAAGATCATCGTTATATTATTTTTCCAAGTTTTAAGTTTAGTCCCGATGAGAAGGTGCATCATTTATAGCAGTAGTTACGGATGAAGCATTAATCAAATCTGAAGGAGAAGAACAAAAATGAAACAAAACATATATAAGAAACTACATAATGATTAATTATATCAAATGAATTCCATCAAAATAAAAGATAATCAATATGACATCAAGACTAATCTTTGGATTGCGAATTGACTCACAATTTGATTTATCTTAGGGTAAACAAATAGCTTAAACAATACACTTTAAATACTTGCCTTCCTTTGGGCCGGATCAAGTACAAAAGTGTCCTAAAGTTTAAGGTACTTGTTCCCCGGCAATAAAGAATATAAACAATTCACTTTAAACACCCGCCTTCCTTTGGGATGGTTCACAGCATTTAAAATGACCAAAAGTTTAGTTCAATTATTACCCCATGAATGTAAATACTTAGTCAACAACAAGGTCTTCTTTGGGAAACAAGCATGTTATCACATATCAATATTTACATTCATCTTTTAACAAGTTTGAATTTAATCAACAAGGTCTCCTTTGGGAAACAAACATGTTAATTTTATCCAAAATGTTAAGGATATAATTAATCAGAAACAAAAGGGCCTTAAGGTAATTAATGAAATTTATTAATAAAAGATAGTAATCCTTTTGTTCTACCCGTCCATTCCTAAAGTTTGATAACTCTAAGAACCACCGAAGTGCGACTGGTGTCCAGATACTATAATTTATTAACAAATTTTCACAAATTCTGGGCAAAATAACCCCAAAATCTCTCTTCCCGGCGTAGCACGACTCGTGCCCACGAGCACGAATGGGGCACGAGTGGAAATGAAGTGCTTGATTTTAATCAGAACGACTTGGAAGCTTAGTAACGAGTCGTGGGCACGAATGACCAAAAGGGCACGACTTGTGCCAAAAGGCACGACTCGTGCTCAATGCCCAGAAACATGAAAAGTCACCATTTAAACGACAGGAATCAAAGGGCACGACTCGTGCCCAATAGCACGACTCGTGCCCACTGTCCAGATTGGTGAAAAGTCATCATTTTATGAACAGGTTTGAATCAATTAGAGAGGCGCCGGGCCCTTTGCCAGAACAACGAGCCATAACACCCAATTAGACTATCAATTCTTAACTTAATGGTGAATCAATATTCAACCAAAGCAAGTAGATCCGCATACTCACATCACATTTTTAAATGCGTGGCTATGCATTTGAACAAACTCACAACGCATCCAATGATGGTGGCTATGTTCAAAATGGGATAATCTTACATTAAGAATTGAAAGCCTTTTGAGTAAATTTATAATTTAGAAGTAACATAATACTCTAGAATCTTAATTAGGGTATGAAAATAATTCAAGAACACATAATGAACATGGAATCTTTTCAAGAAATAAAAGCATAAGGCTTTACAAGAAACTCAAACTCAATCTAGTATATGAGCAGGCTTTGATACCAATTGTTGGAACATAAACGATCCATTAACCATAAACCGACTCACAACTAGATTAAGAAGAGAAGGAGGTGAAGAAGAAGAAGACGGAAGCGTGTACCTTGTGATTCCATGATTGTTCTTAGTTTTGTTCTTGAGTAGAAAAAGGAAGTAGGGAGATAGTACTTCGAAGTAGGGAAGAGTAGATCTTCTAAATGATAGTGCCCACACTTGATCTTCTTAGTGAATAAAGAGAAGATTTGTGACTGAATTTAGTGAATGAATAAGTGTCTCTAAATGGCTGATGGATAGCCTTTATATAGATAGAGAAGGGGCACTTCATTTAGGGACTACACCCTTTCGTAAAGAAGGCGGTGAGAAGTTACCATTATGCCCATCATTTAATGGTACTTACACCTAATGGAATTTTACATATTTGGTCTATACTTTAACATTATTAAATGATTATAACATATGGAATTAAATAAAACATATTATTAATCCATGTTCTAACAATTAGTGCTCACCCGAAACGCCTCATGTATATGAGACTTTCTAAACTTTTTTTTGAAAATTGTGAGTGTGTGTGTTTTAAAATCAAGTGACTTTATAGCTAAAAGAAAAGAGAAAACTATGCAGTTTTAGAGAAAATTGTTTGTCTTGATGAAAAAGGGGGTTTAAAACAAATTTGAAATCGAAAAAACTGAACAAATATTACAGACTTCAGACTGATCCGTACGGATTAGTGCTCCTTTACAAGGAGGTTCGTACGGATGACCATATGCATTATACTGTTTTTCTGTATCTCATTTAATTTCTGATGTTACTTTGATTAGATTTAAAAAAGGAAACGTTATAGCTTCTAAAATGTCCAAAAAATTGATCATTAAAACCAAAAAAAGGGAAATGTCCAATCCTATGGTTGTCATCTCCAAATTCTAGTATGGTACAAAAGATGATCTTAGAAATTAAAGACATTTGAAAGTAAGTGATAAAAATAACATGCTTGAAATAATCATAAACAAACCACTATCTACATTAGACCTGCATTTTTAATCACATTGTGCATGAAAAATCTTGTAGGATCATATATATGATTTGGGTCTACAATGTGCAAGATAAGTAAAAACTACATTATAAATGATAGATTCAACAACAATGATTTATAATAGATTAAAAGACGTGAAAATGAAAGATTGTAGTGTGATTAGGGTTTGGAAGAAAATCTCACCAATATTGATTTTTTTTCTATCTTTCTAGGATTTGTTTTGATGGGAAAGTGTTTGATTTGTTTAAGGTCATTAACAAAGAGAAAATTATGCTCTCACTTATGCAGAATGCCCCCTAATGCTCACTTTTCTCAAATTTTTTTTGTCCCAAATGAAGGAGCAAGAGACATGTATTTATAGCCTTTGAAATGGCAAAGAGGTTCGTGCGGCAGACCCTTCATTTTACAAGGGTAGTCCGTGCGGACCAAGGTGTAAAGTCAGTATCACGGGATTTTGTGATTATGGATAAGTGAACCCTTAGTGTCCTTGCCGCATGCTCGATAGAGAGCAGTCCGAATTGAAGTACTTACAATTAGTCAGATTAAGGTTTTTTTGACAAAAATATTGGGATAATTACCAAGGAGGGCGACGTACTTTCGCTTTTTTTTCAAATAAGGTAACGTAATAACTAGTTGCTAACTTAAGTAACGTACTTTCAAAAGTAATTTCAAATAAGGTAACGTACCAAACTTTTAACTAACGTCGTTAAAAAATCTAACGGGCTTGTCAACATCATTACCCCCTACCCACCCACCCCCCGCCCACCCACTACCCACCCACCCACCCCCTCGCCCTACCCCCTACCCACCCCCCCCACCCCCCACCCTACCCCCCCTCCCGCCCTACCCCCTACCCGCCCTACCCACCCACCCCCCCACCCCCCTCCCCTGCCCTACCCCCTACCCCCCACCCATCCACCCCCCCCGCCCTACCCCCTACCCACCCACCCTGCCCTACCCACCCCCCACCCTACCCCTTACCCACCCCCCCTCGTCCTACCCACCCCCCCTCCCCCGCCCCCCCCACCCAACCCCCTCTCCCGCCCCTACCCACCCACCCCCCCCACTGCCCTACCCCTACCCACCCACCCACCCCCCGCCTTACCCCCACCCCGCCCTACCCCTACTCACCCACCCCCCCACCCCACCCCACCCCTAAACGAGGTTGACAAGCCCGTTAGATCTTTTAACGACGTTAGTTAAAAATTTGGTACGTTACCTTATTTGAAATTAATTTTGAAAGTACGATACCTAAGTTAGTAACTAGTTAATACGTTACCTTATTTGAAAAAAAAGCGAAAGTACGTCGCCCTACTTGGTTGATCGGCCCAAAAATATTAACGAATCTCGTTAATTCATAACACCCCTCACGCTTGTAAAATTTTTAAGGGTAGGTTGGTATTTTCCATCCAACTCTCCTCATTTATAACTCATCAAACCCTATTCTCTCTCTTCAAATCCCACTTTTTAATATATTTCTTCTAACATTTTCCTTCCCCTTCCCTTTGCCCACCTTGTCCCCCTCCACTTCCTTCCGCCGACCGCTACCCTCCCCTTACTTCCTCTCTGACGCACTACCCAAGTCATTAAGTTCGGTCACCAATTTGAGACGACAAGACGCTAGCTTAAACAAAGTCAACGGCTCACTCCCCAAATTACCAGAACATCATGATGGGAGCTCAAACCAGACACGATCTACAGACGAGCTTCATCCTACCTTATTCGGACAGCTACTTCTAGGGCTCCGACGAATTCTAACACAGAAGAACACTGTTGATTTTTTGTTGATATTTTAAGAAATAAAACTGGAAAATTAGTGAACTTGTAGAAAGAGGCCGACAACAATTAAGAAAGAGACTATAAACTCTCATCAATGGCACTTATCGATCCGAATTTGTTGAAAATGTCGGGGACTGAATTTACAAAAGCAGTGATAGTTTTTTAAAAGCAATCACCACCCAACTTAATCAAATTAGCTTTAAAGGCGAATTAAATCATCGAACCTTTACTAATTAGTGTATGTGTTTTCTTTAAATCAGTATGTGTGTGTTGATAGTGGTAGTTTTATGTTGATGGTGGTGGTATTGTGGTAATGGAGGTTGTCGGTGATGGTGGTTATTGATGGTAAGGAGGGGAAAGGGTAGGGCTGTACAAAATTCGAGCGAACCTGACCAAAGAGAATCCGAACCGAACCAGAAACCTGGGACCGAAAAAAATAGATGGCCCGTTCCTGCTCCAAATTTTTATGGAACCGATTATTTTGGCCCGTCCCCGATTTTGAAAAAATATACGCTGCCTCTGGGACCGGAACCTGACAGGACTGATATATATATACTCCCTCCGTCCAGTAAGTATTTCACGATTCTGTTTCATGCGTGGATTAAGGAGAGAGTATTATATTGAAAGTGTTGTGAGTGTGAAATTAAAATAGGAGAGAGAATGAGTGGAGGGAATAGTAAATTATAATGGTGTTGTGAGTATTAAAATAATGTAGGAGAGAGAATGAAATGAGGAATAGTAAAGATTCCTTTCCATTTTGGGAAAGAAACAAAGTGTGAAGTATGTAATTGGACGCCCAAAATAGAAAGTGTGAAGTATGTAACTGGACGGAGGGAGTATATACTCTTGTCATTTTCTTGGAGTTATTGCAACGAAAGACTTGATATGCATGAAAAACCTTGTGAAAGAAATTATGTTGCAATTTAAATCTTCGTCTACTTAGTCAGTAAACATTAGTTTTAAAAGTTCATTTACACCCCCTAACTTATTTCAATTTGTAACGTTTCCAATAATATTTTTAATTCCAAAATGAATATCATATCGTAGATTTTGTTATTGTAAAAAAAGTATATTGTATTGTAATTAAATGTTAATTTTGTTATTGTAATATTGTTCAACGATTTGGTTTTTAAATATGCTTTTGCTTGTAGATTTTGTTATTGTAAAAAAATATATTATATTGTAATTTGTAGAACCGATGGAACCGGACCGGAACCGGACCATTGAAACCGGACCGATGGGACCGGTCCTATAATATAATGGTCCGATCCTGGTCCTAAATTTTTGCAGAACCGAAGTATTTGGTTCGGTCATGATTTTCTAAAATTTTGACAAAAATCGGACCAACCCGGACCGTGAACACCCCTAGGAAAGGGTAATATAATTATTAAAGAAATAAATACTACTAATATTTTGTAATATAAATAATATTTTTTTAAGAAAATAGAAAGAATAGTTTTAAGATATTAAAAGAATTTATTGCAAAAAATAATACTCCCTCCGTTCCCCCTCAATTGATCCACTTTTCTTTTTGGGACGTCCACCTCAATTGAGTTATTTCATAAATGGAAATAAGTGAACAGTGTTTCGGACATTTATACCCTCATAATGTTTATATATTTACAAAAAAAATATTCATTATACCCTTATAATTTTAACATATTTACAAAAAAACCAATTATTAACTTACTATTCCTCCCACTCATTCTCTCTCCTATTAAAAAATCATTCATTAACTTACTATTTCTCCCACTCATTCTCTCTCCTATTAAATATTTTTAACTTTTAAATTCTCTCTTCTCTAATCTTCTACCCACTTTCAATTCTTTATTCATTTTTCTTAAAAACCGTGAAATAAACCAATGGCTCAATTGAGCCGGGACGGAGATAGTATTAAAAAGTTATTCATTGAAAAATATGTAGGTTTGTCAATTTAGGTCTATGAATAAAGGGTAGATTGGGAATTTAATTATAAATAACCTCAGTTAAAGTTAAGTCTCACATGCAAGGCATGTGCGACTTAACGGGTTTTTGTTTGCATTTTCGTCCAAAAACCCTAATCCGCCTAACGTTGGTAACTTTGGATCCTAAATTGACAAAATTAGAACATCAGACCCTGATTGGCACACCCCCTAAATACTGGATCCTAATTTGTCATTTGCCCTGAATAATTTAAATACTCTCTCTGACCCATCTCAAAGCGAATTAACTTTTTGTGCACGAGGAAAAATAAAATAGGAGAAAAGTGTTGCGATTATGAAAAGTAATAAATGAGAGAGAATGAATGAGGTAAATAGTAAGCTGATTGTTGTTGTAAATATAAAAGTAAAATACGATAGAGAATAAGTGAAATGAATAGTAAACATTATTTTGCCATTTTTGAAAGTTCGTTTTGAGGTGGAACGAACAAAAATGACAAAATGTATGAGTTGAGATGAGATGGAAGGAGTATACTTTTGTATTTCTTAATTTTAAAATATTAATTTCTTTATTTAAAAATGAATGTTGAAAACAAATTCATGTATGACTGATCAAAGCAAATTAATATTTTTTATGCATGACTTATTACCATCTTTAAATA
Source organism: Adenophora triphylla var. japonica (assembly GCA_022495995.1). NCBI lineage: Eukaryota > Viridiplantae > Streptophyta > Magnoliopsida > Asterales > Campanulaceae > Adenophora > Adenophora triphylla. The sequence goes on from JAFEMH010003970.1 coordinate 200,213, forward strand.
GAGTCCAAATCTCAGTTATTATCTATCTACATCAAATTGTGTAATATTAATGATTAAGTAAATATAAATTATTTATGATATCATTATTATGAGTTGAATAGTTAATGGTATACACGAACTAATACTCCCTCTATCTGAATTGAATGTCTATTTTTAAATTATTTAGTTCTAAAATATATACTCCCTCTGTCCCATAAAACATTACCCCTTTTACTATTTTGGGCGTCCCACTTTAAAGTCCCACTTTCCTAAAAAGGAAAAAAAATTTACTATTCTCTCCACTCATTCTCTCTCCTCCCACTCACAACACTTTTCAAATTTACTATTCTCTCCACTCATTCTCTCTCCTCCCACTCACAACACATACTTTAATAACATTATTTCTTATTTTCCGTTCTCAATAGTAAAGGGGTAAAGTTCTCCGGGACGGAGGGAGTATTCTTTTTATAAAAGGACTATGTCATTATTAACTGTAGTAATAGAATTTGGTCTTCCGTCCAAAATGAATACTCCCTCAGTCCAATAAAACATTACACATTTTACTATTTTGGGCGTCCCACTTTAAAATTTCACTTTCTTAAAAAGGAATTTTTAAATATTTCTTTATTCATGGGACTCACTTGTCATACTCACAACACTTTTCAAATTTACTATTCTCTCCATTCATTCTCTCTCCTCTCACTCACAACACCTACTTTAATAACATTATTCCTTATTTTCCGTTCTCAACAGTAAATGTGTAATATTTTGTGGGACGGAGGGAGTACTTATTTTTAGAAAAATTGTCTAAAAATAAATATATCTATTTTGTACTCTCTTCGTCCCTGAAAAATTGTCCCATTTGTCATTTTGACTTTGATTTTGCCATGAAAAATCAATGGTTGCTCAGGAACTGAAGTTGGCAGAATACTCCGACTGTCTCCTCTTCTGGTCGGCCTCCTACACACAGGCACACACGTCAACTAGGCCGGGGGTGACTCCGGCGAACCCCCTCCGGCGTAAGAGTAAGATTAGTAGCTCAAACACAAGATAACAATGGAAAACCCTAGAAAGATAAAGCTTAGAGAGGGGAGAGAAAGACATACCATGCAAATGAACCATTTCCCCAATTTTATACTCTCAAGCTCCCATGTGCCTTGCACATGGGGGACACTTATCAATCATCTAACAAGGGTCCTCAACCACCCTCAAATTAGTGGAATTTCACTGTTTGGCTTGTCAAATCAAGCTACAGTGAGCTGTTTTATATCGGGGCGGGATTAAGGGTGACAGAAGCCGCGGACGACAATCGTCCACCAAGTGGCCATGTCCACAACGCGACCTATCTTAGCTATGTCGGCCGAGCGTCTTCCCGCTATAGGGTTTCCGTCACTCATCCACTTCTCCAGGGTGCCGATCTCATCTTACTCTCTCATGCCAAAAGGCAGGATGGTCTTATCTCGCGTTATCTGTTCCAGCCCCTGGGCCCCTATCTTTACTTATTAGGCCCATTAAGGGAGGTTGGGCCCACTTGCCCACTTGGGCCCAATCCTATTTTTCACTATCGCATCAGAAGCCCCCAATGTCGAGACCTGGATTATTCATGATCCAGGCGAGAAATTCATCAAGTGGCGCGGGATCACAATCTCGCCGCCGTCTCCACGGCGAGATCAGGATTTTTAATGACACGTATGCTACCACGTGTCAAGTTAGGGTTGAAGGGCCATGACGGTTCGTCAGAACCGTACGGCGTCTTGGTTTTCGTACTTCTCTTTAAATAACCACATTAAAGGAGAGGGAATTTCAAAATTTCGAATCGTCATTTTTTCTAGGAAACTTCGAACGCCCTTTCGTTTCCACAACGTCTCTTCGTCTTCACGGTGCTAAGGTCAGTCCGTAGTCCCACATTTTTCACTTTCCAGTACTCCATCCTCCATTTTCTCTCTATTTTCCGGCGAACCGATTCTGAGAAAACCCCTATTTTTCACAGATTTCTTCGTTTTTCTTCCTTGTTTCTTTGAGATACGCGTTATTACGGTCACCGTTATTCGATTTAGAGCTTTCTGGGTGCCTTCTTGATCATTTTCTCTATTTCCTTGAAGATTCCGGCCAATTTCCGGCCAGTTCATCATTTCCATCTGTTTCTCCAATTTTTCCAGATATTTTACTTGATTTCTCGCATCTTCTTTAATTACCGCTTTTTACTTTGATTTTATTATCTCGCACTATGACGAGAACCAAATGTTGTACTCGAGCCATCAGATTTGGCCAAAGTTTAAACACGGGGGGATACTATAGGGTTGGAGTGGGGACATGGGCTAGGATCCCGCGCGAGGATCTTAATTTTATGCTCATGCGACATGACGCTGAAGTCGCCATTCTTAGCACTTTAGAGATTAGGGGTCCCCCCTTTTTGCCTAAGTCTGCCCCAATGCAAACCTTCCATAACACCTTTGAACTATGCTCGCGCATTTGCTCTTTCTACCATTCCCGCTTTGAATCTGATTTCTCTGATACTAACTATCCCGCGGCTCCCGATTTACGTAGTCGTCGCTTCTCTAAACAGGTTCGATCCAGTTCCAGCGAGGAAAGCGACATGTCTTCTGCCAACTCTTCTTCCAGCCACGATGTCTCAGATACTCTTGTCGCGGGGGCCTCGTCTCAAGCCCAGGTTTCCTCTGAAGCCCAGGTTTCTTCTGAACAACCAAATGTTACCACCATTGCGACAACTAGTACTTCGTCCTCTAACATTCAAACCCCTATACACATAAAGTTCGGCATTGATCACAACGTTTATCGCATCGAGCCGTACAATGACGACGAAAACCTTGCCGTAATGCGACAACGGACAGATGGGGTTATCGCGTATGTCTCGCAATTTGAGGCTGGGCTTAGACTCCCCCTGGACCCATTTATTTCCGCCTTCCTTCACCAAGCTCAAGCCGCCATTGTAGACCTCCATCCCAATGTTTTCCGAGTTTTGGTCAGTTACATTGTCATATGCAGGGCCCTGAAACACGAGCCTTCTCTCCCCCTATTTGTTCATTTTTTCGATGGCTATACTTTCATCTCTCAGCGAGAAGGTATAACTGAGAAACGCTTGTCCATAAAATATGGAAAAACTAAGATCCTTACTCCCCTTCCCGGCAAAGTGCACAACTGGCAATCCAAGCCGCTTTTAATAACATCTCGCATTGGTTGGTCACATAGTGGTGGCGACTTAAGAGAGATTAACCCAAAAATTGAAACCAAGAAGGCCTTGATCTCTGGGGATTCTCGCCTTAAGGAACGAATCCTTCAAGTCCTTGCCGATGCGTCAGACACCGGCCTAGCCCTGTTTTCGTGGCGAGAAATTCTTTTCAACCCAGCTCTTCTGCGGGAATCTGGCTTCCCCGATTTCTCTTTCCCGACTGATGAATCCCGCGTGACAATCATTCATACTCCTTGTCCCTGTTGGGACCTCCATTCTAAAGACTGCTTCGGCTCAGAATGTGAACCATGCCAGCGAGATGATTATTGCTGTAGAGCTATGTATGAAGTATACAGTATGAATTCTCGCCTTTAACTCCCTTTTGTTTATTCCCAGCATTTAAAATGTCTCTTCCCGTCATTATAATATTTTTTTATTTTTCTTTTCGCAGAGTTCAGGAATATGTCGCTAGCTCAACGCTGTGATGCTCTTTCTAACATGGATGGCCACCGCAAAAGGTTGGCCGAAACCCGACAAGCAGCCCTTAGTCAAACTAGAGAGAAGGTCATACCTACCTCAGCTCATGGAGATGATTCAGATGATATTGCCCGCGAACGGGTTCTTCTTCTGCCAAGGCGAAAAAGTCTTGGGAAAAAGCATTTGCCGCAAAGTCCCGAAAACTGCCCAAGCCTAAGACTCCTTCTCGGGGATCTGACTTCCACTTGGAGGACGAAGCTGATCTCGAGGCTCTGAATGTTCCAAGAACTGAACCTTTAACCACCAATGTCGCTGCGACCACCGAATCCACTGGTGATTTACAAAGTCCTCCTTCCCGCCCTCATAAACGATCTCGCACAACTGAAGATGAACCTTCCGAGCATACTGGCCACCTATCTGTTGATACTGGACCCTCTGAGGTCAAGCTCGCTAGTTGGTTGACGGCGGGCTTCAAGATGTCGACTGACCACGCTAGTCTTCTAGCTCTGAGCACCGAGATTGGTGCCGTCCCCGACCTCCCCAATCTGGATCTCCGGTCAGCCAACCAAGATTATAATATGCTCGGAGGCGGCATCATCCAGCAATACATTGCCGCTCTCCAAGAAGAAAAAACTAATCTTGCCCAAGTTAAGAAAGATCTCTGCCGCGAGATGGAGGCACAAAAAATCAAATTTGAAGAGCAACACAAGCTTTTGGCGGTGGATTTAGCAGCCACAGTGAAGAACAATCTGAACAACAAAACAGTGATTGCCGAGCTTCAATCCACAATAACCAAAAACAAGAATAAGGCCGAAACGAAGGCCATGGATCTTTACGATAAGGCTCTTATTCAATGTATGCGCTCCGCGGCGACAAGCTCAGACGATATTCCAGCTATCATCCATGACTTAATTGCTAAGTGGGGCTCAGAAACCATGTACAGCGATTTTAGTCGTTTGGGTCACAGCTTGGTACCATACGACAAGGATGAGCTCGCAGACTTAGCCGCCGAGGATCAGCTCCTAGGCAAGCCTGTTTGGAAAGTCCCCGCTCTGGCCAACCCTGATGTAATATCTCTTTGGACCAACTTGATTAGAGAGAAAGCAGAAGCTCATAGGAAAGCTAGGGAAGCCGCCCAAGCTGCATTAGATGCTCAAGCCGCACCAACTTCCCCAGCTATCTCCGGCGACAATCAAGACAATCCCGCTTCCTAAACAATTTGTTTTTCTGAAACAATATTTATTTGCCTTGGTCTGTACTAAACAATTTACTTTCCTGTCTTTACTGCTTTTACTTTGGATGTCGCGGTTTGCGACTTGACATTGACTGCTCACTTTTTTGCGAAGCCGCGGGATGCGGTTTCTATGTCTGGACTACTTTTAACAATCTTTTGGATGTCGCTTTTTGCGACTTTATATCTATGCATTATCCCGCCTTTTTGCCATTTTGCTATTTTTTGCTTTGATAGTTCATCAAAGATTTACTTAACCTAATTTATCTGTATACATACTACTCCCTTCAAAAGAGTGAGGCTTGTCTTTAGGCAGCCTTACTCTATTATGATTCCTGACTTATCATACTGTTCTTCATCATACGCGTGCTTAAAATCTTGGGCGACTTTTAAAACTGTTTGTCGCCGATTGTTTATTTAAATGGAGGCTATACATATAGCGACTTTGGTTTAATATTACAACTTTTTTGCTTACCTTTTCGCATTGTTTGCCATAATTTACCGTTATTTTTGCTTCAATAGTTTATTGAAGACTTCTTTATCATAACTTACCCATATACATACTACTCCCTTCAAAAGAGTGAGGCTTGTCTTTAGGCAGCCTTAATCAGTTGTTAGGGTAGTATGCGACAATATTAAGCGGCCTAATCTCGCGGCGGAAACTATTTCTGAAACGTTTTGCGACAAAAAGAAAACCGCCTCATTTTGCCTTGCGTGCCTGATATCTCGATCCAGGTCTTTGTCGCCTGATACCAATCAGGACTTCACGTTCGGTCACTGCTAGGACCTTTCTCGCATAGCTTTGATCTTGCCTGAATTTGTTTGGGCTAGTCTTATCTACTTTGTCGCAGCTGCAGTTCGGGATGCGAGCCCTTCATTGCAACAGTTTGGGATGTTAGCCCTTCTTTAGCGACAGTTCGGGATGTTAGCCCTTCTTTAGCGACAGTTCGGGATGTTAGCCCTTCGGACAGTTTGGAATGTAAGCCCTTCTTTAAGCTTTGGCGGCAACAATTTGTCGCCTCCTTCTTTGAGCTTTGGCGGCAATCTTTTTATCGCCTCCTTCAAACTCTATGGCGGCAACCTTCTTGTCGCCTCCTTCTTTGAGCTTTGGCGGCAATCTTTTTTTCCCCTCCTTCAAACTCTTTGGCGGCAACCTTCATGTCGCCTCCTTCTTTGAGCTTTGGCGGTAATCTATGAAACAACAAATAACTGTCAAAAATTCACAGAGTGTATAATCATGCCAAAATACATTTTGATAGAACATCGCGGTGCCACTTCTATCATATATACATTTTACATGCCACCAGATCAACAAATTTTACATAACTTTCCCCCCATGCGACAACCAAACCAAACAAAATACAGGGAAAAGTTAAGCAACTTTTGTTATCTAGGGATACAAACAAAAGAAATGGAACTGAGAAAAAAGCGGCTTCATTGATAGAACGGTTTGAGGTGGTCAACACTCCATGCATTTTTCAACTATTCTCCATCTTGCTTTCTCAAACGATACGTTCCTTCCCGCACGACATTTGAGATCTGGAAAGGTCCCTCCCATTTCTCATTCAGCTTGGTGTATCCCGGCTTGGCTCCTGTTGCCTCCACACTTCTCAAAACCCAATCTCCCACATTAAAAGACCTCTTGTTAACCCGCCTATCATGTTGGGCCTTCATCTTCTGTTTATAATTAATCATTATCATTCTCGCATATATCCTCTTTTCGTCAATCAGATCTAAATCATTACATCGCTTTTGCCTCTTTCTCGCTTCATCATAGTTGGCCACCCTGTATGTCGGCAATGCCATCTCGGCGGGAGCCATGGCTTCCGACCCATAAGTAAGGGCAAAGGCGGTTTCGCCAGTTGAGCCTTTGATCGTTGTTCTTAAGTACCACAAAGCTATGGGTAACTCATCCAACCAAGCTCCACCTCTTCCTTCCAGATTCTTGCGCAAGGCGACAAGAATTTGCTTGTTTGCCGCCTCGGCCTGCCCATTACACTGCGGCCTATAGACTGCCGACATCTAGTGCTTAACATTTACCCTTTCACATTCCGCTGAAAATTTCTTCCCAAACTGCGTACCATGATCTGAAATAATCGCTCTGGGAACCCCATATCTACACCAGATATTCTCCTGTACAAACTTGATCACTTGGTCTTCACTTATTGTCGCTAAAGCCTTTGCCTCAGTCCACTTTGTGAAGTAATCTACGGCGACAACCACATGCTGACAACCACCCCTGGCCTTCGGGAAAGGCCCTATCAAATCGATCCCCCACATGTCGAAAGGCCAAGTCGGCACGATTGGAGTTTGCTCAGTTGCGGGCTGGCGGGGGATGTTGCCAAATCTCTGACACTTTTCGCACCTTTTTACATATATCTCGGCATCCTTTCTCAAACTTGGCCAATAGTAGCCATGAAACAAAACTTTATCTGCCAAAGTTCTCGCTCCAGGATGGCCGCCACACACACCCTCATGAATTTCAAACAGCACCTTCTGCATCAAACTTGGCTAGACACATCTCAATAAAGGTTTTGAGAAGGATTTTCGGTATAGCACGCCATCTTGCACCGTAAACCGCGAGGAAGTTACTCTCACCAATCTCGCTCTTTCCTCATCCCGCGGAAACTCTTCTTTTTCCAAAAAATCCTTCATCTCGATTACCCAATTCTTCTCGATCTCGATAATCTCTGAAATAATTGGTGCCCGATTCCGGCATCTCCACAAACTCTATCAACGGTTCACTGGCCCGAGCCCTGCTCCTCGGTTCCCGCCGACCTGCTCAACTCATCAGCCCGTAAATTCTCTGTTCGATCAATCTGTACCAATTCCCAAAACTCGAAACACTTCAACACATTTCTCGCCAAATCACAATATTCTCTCAAAATCGAGTTCAACACCCCATATTCACCCTTTATTTGATTAACAATCAGCTGTGAGTCAGAATGGATCACGACCTTAGTTAGCCCAATGTCTCTTGCCAACTCAATCCCGGCAATCAATGCCTCATATTCGGCCTGATTATTGGACACACTGAACTTGAACCGCAATGCTTTTTCATACTTAACCTCCTCATCTGGCGAGATAATGGTGATTCCCGCTCCACCTCTTTCTTTGGACGAGGAACCATCAACATGTAAAACCCAACAGTCTAGCGGCCTTTCCCTTTCTTCAATCAAACTGGGTGCAACTTTCTTCGCTGCTCTCTTCTTGACTGCATCTTCCATCAATTCGGCCTGGGATCTAGTAAAGGATGTTTCCACAATAAAATCAGCCAACGCCTGTGCCTTGATAGCCCGGCGGGATTCATATCTCAAATCAAACTTCAGCAATCTCCCCGCGGCATCTGGCTGTTGTAAAATTTTCCTCAACGGGGCGTCACTTAATACAACAATGGTGTGCGCGACAAAGTAAGCTCTCAATTTTCTCACGGCAACCACCAATGCGTATGCCAATTTCTCGATATTGAAGTATCTTGATTCAATCTCGCTCAATGCTTTCGAAACATAATAGATCGGCCTTTGAGCACTTCTCTCCTCCCTTACCAGCACCGCGGCCACGGCATAGTCTGAAGCCGCCAAGTAAATAAACAGCTCTTCCCCTTCAACAGGACTACACAACAATGGCGGCTTTCCCAAATAAACTTTCAACTGCTCGAAGGCGGCATCACACTCAGCATCCCAGACAAAGGTCTTCACTCCTTTCAAAACCTTATAAAATGGTAAACATTTTTCCGCCAACCTCGAAATGAATCTTCCCAGAGCAATGATTCTCCCATTCAACCTCTGAATTTCGCGAATGGTCTTGGGAGGCGACATATCCAATAACGCCTGAATCTTCTCCGGGTTCACCTCTATCCCGCGCCTGTTTACCAAGAAACCCAAAAACTTTCCCGCCGTCACACCAAACGTGCATTTACTGGGGTTCAGCTTCATAGAATTCCTTCTCAAATTTTCAAATGTTTCTGCGAGATCCAAAACATGGTCATTCTCTCTGGTCTTTATTACCATATCATCAATATACGCCTCCAAGTTCCTTCCAATCTGCGTCTTGAACACTTCATTCACCATTCTCTGATATGTTGCTCCAGCATTCTTCAGCCTAAATGGCATCATCTTATAACAAAAATTTCCTTTTGGTGTCCTGAAAGCCGTTTTCGCCTTGTCTTCCTCGGCCATTTTGATTTGATGGTATCTAGAGTACGCATCAATAAAACTGAAAACTCGGTGGCCGGCAATCGAATCAACCAACTTATCAATCTTGGGGAGCGGGTAGCAGTCTTTAGGGCAGGCGGTATTAAGATTTGTGAAGTCGATACACATCCTCCACTTCTTGTTTGACTTCAAAACCATAACTGGGTATGCTAACCATACGGGATATTGAATTTTCTCTATGATTCCCGCCTTTAAAAGTTTGTCGACTTCCTCCAACACTGCCTTTTCTTTCTCCGGCGACAAGTGTCTGACCTTCTGCTTGAATGGCTCAATGTTTGGGTCGGCATTCAGGCAATGCATGGCGACATTCTCGTCAATGCCTCTCATATCTTCTGGCCGCCATGCGAAAACATCCAAATTCTCCTTCAAAAACTCTACCAAACGTTCCCGCTCATCTCGGAATAACTGCTTTCCAATCTTAACCTTTTGCTCTGGGAAATAACAATTGATTTCAATCTCTTCCAACTCTTCATCCGCCTGTATATCGGGCTCATCCCGCATCTGCAAAGTTTCAACTTCAATCCTTTTTCGCTTCTTATTAATGGGATCCTTGGCGGGAACAAGTTTTCGAGGATCAACAAACTCGCTTCCTGTAGGCTGCCCATCAGGATTCTCTACTTCAATTGTTTTCGCAAAATCCTCCTCAAACTCAATATCCACAATTTCCTCCAAAACAATTTCCTCTATTCTTGGCTCCCCCATCTCCACGAACTGAACCACTCTAGCATAACTCCAGTTTGATGTCGAATTCAAGACCTCTATCCCCAAATTAATCTCACCGCCGACTTCATGATTGGAACACACAAGTGGAAAATCCGTTTCAACCATCTCGATCTCAACACTTTTCGGGCTCCCGCGCGCCCCTGCAGGGATTATTGCCGTGCCATTCTTCATACTCTCGGTCTCCATCCATTCGACATTCTCCTCCACCGCCTTAATCACATTAATCCTTAATTGGCGAGAATCAGATTTTGTTGTCAGCGAGCTAGTAGATGCCCCCTTGGCCTTCATCATCTCCTTCTTTTTCCTCGCCACTGTGATAGCCTCACTCTTCAAACAACCTACACCCCGGGAAGTTGGAAATTTCACCCTCTGATGCGGAATAGATATCACCATCTCGAAACTCTGCATGAATGGAATCCCCACAATTGCATTATATGCGGAAACCAAATCAATCACCATGAATTCAATTTTCTCGCTTCTTGTCATTTCGCCCTCGCCGATCTCTACCTCCAACATGATTATCCCTTTCACTTTAACTGAATGATTGGTGAATCCTTCTAAAAATCCCTTGTAAGGCACCAAATTCGCATCGGTGTAGTTCATCCTCTTAAAGGCATCATAATACAAAACATTCCTACTGGTTCCCGAATCTACCATCACCCTTTGCACCACGTTATTCCCCGGACAAATAGTTATAATCACTGGCTGGCTTCCATGACTCTTTGTCGCGGCCAACTCGCTCCTAGAGAAGCCGATCACCCTATCCTCGCTGGCGACAAACTTTGGAATATCAAAACTGTGAGACAACATCATAATCTGGTTATCCAACTGAGCCACGCTGGGTAATGGATCTTGAATAATATCAACCACATTTCGATCCCTAACTCTTTCCTGCTTATCCCCTTCATCCCGCCGACCATCTCGCTCTAAGTACTGCTTGAGCTTAACCTTATTAATCTCGCCCTGAATCACCCTTCTCAAATTGAAACAATCCTCCGTCACATGACCCTTGTCCTTTTGATATTCCACGATGCTTGCTTTGATCTCTGGCCATATAAGTTCCTTCTTCAATTGGCCAGGGTGCGGGCAAATCCTCTTTCCTCAAAATCTCTGTTACTGTGGTATTCAACCTGTCATACTTAAAAACTCTCCTCTGATTCTGACCAACACTACGATTGGCTCCATTTCCCCCAGCTCTATTCCCGCCGCGGCCCCCTTTGTTTTCATCCTTAACCACATCAATTCTCTCCTTGACCCTTTTCTTCCCAGAGCCCGCTACAGCCGGGGTAACCAGCTACTACTTCCTTTTCGCCACTACAATATGCTCTTACCCTCTCATACAACTCACCAGTTTTCTTTGGTAACCTCATACAGAATTCCTGCTTAAAATGTCCAGGCAGCAAACTCGCGTTAAACAACATGATGATCTCGCCCTGGGTGACATCGGCAATGCGATTTGCAACATCCATAAACCTGTTCGTGTAAGTAGCTATCTCTTCTCCTTCCCGCTGCCTGAAACCAAACAACTCGGCCTTTTGCACGGGCTATGCTCCTGATCCACTAAATCTTGCCAAGAACTTAGTCTTAAGATCCTGATAGCCTAGAACAGATTCTGCTGGTTGGGCCAAAACCCACTCCAAGGCATGATCTGCAAGGGTGCTTGCAAACGCCTTACAAATTACAACTTCATTCTCCGTCAACAGCGACAAAGTAACCTCAAAGCCGCCAATGTGAGTGTTCTCCCTTGAACTCCCCGAATAACTTGACAGGTTTGGCATGCGAAATGAAGGGTCAGGGGCGGCAATCTGAATGCTTTTCACAAATGGAGCCAAATATGAACCCTTTATCTCGGCGGTCTTGGTTCCCGCCTCTAAATCCTTGATTTTCCGAGCCATCTCGGCCATCTCAGTTTTCCACTTATCTTCCTCATCTTTCTTAGCCTTCTCCAACTCCGCGACCTTAGCTATTTCAGCGGCTTTCAATGCCTCAGCCACCTTTAGCGCATCTGCAATCTTTTTAGCTTTTGCGGCCTTCTTCGTGTTTTCTCTTTCTTTTTCCCAATCCCTCCTTTCACGGCGCCGGCGATCTCGATCGCGGGGAGACTCCTCTTCTTGGCGAACTCTATCAGACTGCCTTGACCTTTGTGACCTCTCTTCTCTATAAGTCCCATCATCTGAATACCTCGAACAGCTAGGCACATAATCCCTGTCTGCTGTTGATCCCTCATCACTTTCATATTCATAATAATAGGATTCTTCTCGAGAGTTTCCTGAATTGTGATAGATCCTCATCCTCCTTCCTTCCATACGCTCTGGGTGCTTTCTCTTGCCAGCACCTCCCTCAGACCTTGCTTTGGTAACGTCTCGCCCGACATGATGTTGCTCTTTGTCCTTGGAGGGCGGCGTATCTTTATCCCGCCTACCCTCTTCCTGCGCCACACTCTGACTGACATCCCGGTCTTCCCTATGACCCCTTCCCGCCGACATCTCAAGTGGGATCTCTGTGGGCGCATGACCCATCTTTCTCAGCCTTTCATTATTAGCTAGAACCTTCATAAACATTTCGTTCTCCTTCCGTAATTGTTCAGCCAACGCTCTCGCATCACTAGATTTTGAAGGGACGGGATTCTGCTCCCCGACTTTCCCCTTATTCCTCTCAGCCCGCTCTCTTTCTTCCCGCCTCCTAGTACTCCTGATTGCCGAATTGGTCTATGAGGTATGTACCTCGCCTTCTCGCACCGTCCCCGACACAGTCTGCGGGCATCCTTACAGTTGGGGTCTCCATCGCCGATTCACAGGCACCCTTCGCTGAGTATCTTTTTCCTGTACCATTCCGGCTACTTTCTGGGCTTACAACTCAAATACTAACCAAACCAAACACCAACAAAGCAGCAGGTCTGAATACAGATTTCTGGGCTAAGCAATACGAATGTTACCAACAGAAAACCCTAACTCCCTACCTCCTTCAAAGCGAGCACGCAAATCCACCACTCTAGTCTATCAACCAAAAGAAGAAGATTTCAAATCCGGCAACGGATCCAGCCCGATCTTTGCCATGAAAAATCAATGGTTGCCACGAGGAACGAAGTTGGCAGAATACTCCGGCGGTCTCCTCTTCTGGTCGGCCTCCTACACACAGGCACACACGTCAACTAGACCGGGGGTGACTCCGGCGAACCCCCTCCGGCGTGAGAGTAAGATTAGTAGCTCAAACACAAGATAACAATGGAAAACCCTAGAGAGATAAAGCTTAGAGAGGAGAGAGAAAGACATACCATGCAAATGAACCATTTCCCCAATTTTATACTCTCAAGCCCCCATGTGCCTTGCACATGGGGGACACTTGTCAATCATCTAACAAGGGTCCTCAACCACCCTCAAATTAGTGGGATTTCACTGTTTGGCTTGTCAAATCAAGCTACAGTGAGCTGTTTTATATCGGGGGCGGGATTAAGGGTGACAGAAGCCGCGGACGACAATCGTCCACCAAGTGGCCATGTCCACAACGCGACCTATCTTAGCTATGCCGGCCGAGCGGCTTCCCGCTATAGGGTTTCCGTCACTCATCCACTTCTCCAGGATGCCGATCTCATCTTACTCTCTCATGCCAAAAGGCGGGATGGTCTTATCTCGCGTTATGTGTTCCCACCCCTGGGCCCCTATCTTTACTTATTAGGCCCATTAAGGGAGGTTGGGCCCACTTGCCCACTTGGGCCCAATCCTACTTTTCACTATCGCATCAGACTTGTCCCAAAAGTATGTCCCATTTTTAAACTTAGGCATGAATGTTAGTGCAAATCTACTAAGGTACAAGAAGATGGAGCTCTTCCTTAATAATTGCAAAATGTATAACAGGACAATCTTTTAGGGACGGAGGGAGTATTATTCTTTGACCTTGAATAATTTTTTATCAATTTTTTTTACCATTATTAATTTGATATTAAAATATTATTTTTTAATTGTAATTTGATATTATAAAATTAATAATACACATTATTAAAATATTATTTTTTATTAACCTGTTATTATAAAATAAAATCAGAAATTTGAAATTTGAAATCAGAATATTTAAATTTGAAATTCGAAATCTAAATATATTGAAAATACAAATTGGCCCTTTTTGTTACCTTAGTAATGTCGGACATAAAACTATACACTATCTCAAGTATCAATCATCAAATTTTCCTCAATTAGGTACCAGAATGATTGTCACTCAATTAGATAAATACAGTAATTTTTTATTTTTTTATATACATATAATTTAATACTTAATTTTGTTACATATATGTAGGTAAGCACGTAGTCGAAGCCAAGATGCTTTCGGGAAAGAATGCTGGCATGAAGCTGCTTATTCCTAGAATGATAATGTCTCCGTCAGATGTGACAAAATTTCCGGTAAGATTCCAAAGAAGGCAATTTTCACTTGCCGTTTCTTTTGCTATGACAATCAACAAGAGTCAGGGACAATCTCTTTCCCATGTAGGACTATATCTTTCACAACCTGTTTTCAGTCACGGACAACTTTATGTAACATTTTTCAGAGTAACCAGCAAGAGAGGATTTAAAGTTATTATTTGTGATTCAGATGCTCAAACATATGACAAGATGCTGAATGTAGTCTACAAGGAAGTTTTCGACAGACTCTGTGAATTTATATCGCACAATTTGTGGTTAAACATAAGTATTGCAATTTCTTATTATTTTCTTTGTTTTTATTTTGTTTTTCTTTAAATATAAAGGAGATGGAAGAGATTATGTTGACACTTAGGCACACACTATTAAACTCACACTATTGTAACCATATCTCTTCATCTTCCAAAGTTGTAACACTAAAATCTTAATAATGTTTTTTGGTTAGGCAGAGACCTAACCTCCCGTGGTTTTGTGCCGGCGAGATAGTTGTCTCAAGGGCTTTCCACGTTACATCATGTGTCAACATCTTTTTTCTGTATTAATTATACTCCTAATATCCCCTACATTGATTATCAATTTCGATTTATATTGTTACTTAAAAATCAATTAAAACACATAAATAATTATTTACTTAATCAAAAAAAAAATTATTCACCGTCGGTTACCGACGGGTTATTGACTAGTACTACAAAAAAAAAAAAAAGATATAATTTTTTTCTAAGTATCTTTATCAATAAATTTGCTAATAAGTAAACATTTTTGGTATATTTTATCAATAAAATAAAGTAATTATTTTAGAGAACGGACAGAGAAATAAAGCTAATTTTAAGGTGACAGTTAGTGAAAGTGCAATTAATAAACTTCAAAAATAATGAATTTCACACCACAAAATAGAACCAACTCGATTTATACTTGAATGAAATGTTGGTGTAATTGCCAAAAGCAAAGCCAAAAATCCATGGAGAAATGAATAAGATAAATAAATTAAAAAAAAAAGACTTTAAATAAAATACATGTAAAAGAAAATCAAACGATGATGTTAGTTGTTGACCATCACATGAAGTCAATAAAGATTTTATATATATGCAAACAAGAGTTGACACTAATTTTTTATTTTTAATTTTATTTTTGCAGGCCTCAACAATATCAAACCAACCAAAGGAAAGGACTTTAACCATTTTAATACTTGAAAGCATTCAACTATAAATAACCAAAAACTTTGTATAATCCAATTTATTGGTTTGTATTTCAACCATCAATACATCAACACATCGATCATATATTTGTACAATTGTTTAATATATTTGTACAATTGTTTAAGGCTAATACATCTGAAACGGTTCTCAGTGGAAACAAAATCATACTTTTTCATTGAAAATTAAGGGATGAGATTTATTGGATTCATGTGAAACTCATTGAATTTCGATTTTTAATTAATGTGCAAGCAGAAATACCCAATGTATTTCGGTTGTGGATTGGAACCGCTCAACTGAAGCAACAATTCTAATTCCTGATGTTGCCAGGAATTTTCTCAGCAGCAACACAATCGTTGTAGTCCAATTTTAATATCTTCGGCTCCTTCTTCTCGCCTGCACACCAAAACAAAGTAACTAATTCTGGGGCGGCTCCGACGTAAGCCCCTCTGGCGTGAGGATAAGTCTCTGCTCAACAAGGGAAATCTGAATCTGGAAGGAGGTGATCTGTGTGTGTGGGTGAACGTATCTTGATATGAATGACGATCCCTCATATATATACCCCATTTCCTCGTGCTATGCACATTCCATCGTCACGTGACTATCTCGTGCGACAGTTAGCTTCTAATTCCACGTGTCATTCTTTTGGGGTACGCCGTCTCTCTCCCAATGAAGGTAACCTTTTTACTAATCCTTCTCATGCTGAGGCGGGATCCTCTCTTGCTCCTCCTGACCCTGATGCCGGATCCATTGTTTCTAACCCCATTACTTTCTGGCATACCCTTTATAATATCGACCATCTCAATTACCGCATCTCTGAATACCAAGGAGATACTTCTCTCGCTCATTTGAGGGAAATGCGAGATGGAATAGTGGTCTTTCCCGCCCAACTTAAAGCTAGCCTTAGGATCCCATTGGACCCTTTCCTTTGTGAAGTTTTGTATAAGGCCCAAGCCATGATCACTTAGATCCATCCCAACGCTATTAAGATCATTATCAGTTTCATAACAATATGTCGCGCCCTTAGGAAAGAGCCCTCTGTTACTGCTCTGGTTAGCCTATTCAAAGGTTACAAACAAACAACCAAGTTGATGATGGGACGGAGGAAACTAGGCTTTCCCTTCAATACCAACGTGGTCCCAAAATTATAACTCCTTTACCCGCCAAGGTGCATGACTGGCTAAATGACCCGCTGTTCATTGTCTCTCGCGTTGGATGGTCTCATCCCGCGGATCTTCTCCCCATTAAACCCCATATTGAAACCCGCAATGCCACAGTTGTGGGCGATAATTCCCTCCATGCCACCATTCGTTCCGTGATAGCCATTCCCGCAAATTCTCTTGAAAATACACCCCAACACCTCATCTCCTGGAGAGGCATTTTGCGAAACAGGGAGCTTTTGGATCAAGTTGGAATTGCGGACAATCTACCTCTTCATCCGCCACAAGTTCCTATGGTTCATACTTTCTTTAATGGTTGGGAGCATCACACCGGCGACAAATATGCTCATAAATGATCACTTTGCCATGGTAATCATAGGTGTCCCGCTCAGAGTGAAGTCTTTGTATGTACCTTACTTTTATTCCTCTTTCTACTTCTACCTTTGCTTATACTTAAGAAAGTTCTTACCTTTGGTAATTTTCTTCTTCTTTATTTTCAGCTCACAGGGTCAAATCAATGGATCTTCACCAAATCGCTAATCTTGAAACGGACAACAGAAGGAAAAGGGTGGCTAGTGCCCGCGACACCGCCCTCAAGGCTCTTCCCGCTGATTTACCTCTACCGTTATCCCGCGATGGTACATATGCTGAAGAGATAGCTTTGGAAAAGTCCCAAGGTCCTTCTAACCCCAAGGCAAGGGCTAAGCCTACAAACCCTGAAAGCCGCTCCAAGCGACAAAAGAGAGTTGCTGCGGTTGCGACTTCCACTACTCCTGCTGAGACCCAATCTACCACCGATGTCGCTGCCATTGCCAGTCATGTCGCTCCTTCCGTAACTCAGGTCGCCACTGATGATATCGCGCCTTCCAATGCTCCCAATGTGGAAGAACACATTGAGGTTTCTCCATTAACCTCTGTTCAGATCAACTCTCCTCAATCTCTGGAAGCTGACATCATCGAGCCGCTTCAAAGTGTGGTCCCTCCTCCTCCTCCATCTCGCGATGTGAATTTTTTCGACCTTACTGATCTCACCAACTCGCCTCCCATCCCAACACTCAAGCCTCTGGTTCCTCCACTGACCTTCTTACATCTAGTTGGCTTCAAGATGATTTTATCAAGCCTACTGACTTTGATGGGCTCTATGAACTGAGTCAAGAAACTGCTAAAATTCCCCGCTTGAAGGGGCTTATTAATGAAACTCGCAATGTGGAAGAGTGTCTGTTGGGTAGTTCCGCCTTGATCAGAGCTAGCGACCCTGTCCAAGTGCGACATGTAGTTCAAATGGATGCTGACCACGCCGTTTATCAAGCTGGACATTACTATTCTTTGGTATCTCGCTTTTCCTTTCCTTAGTCATTTTTAACTTTACTTATTTCATCATCTATTTATATCCTGCTCCTTCGTTTAGCTTGGGGCTTCCCTTTTGGGTTTAGGCGAGAAGAACACTTGCCTCAAGAAAGAAGTAAAACTTTGGACATTTCCAACCAAATTCTCGCGAAAGGACAAGGATACCCTTCGGGTCGAGTAGGAGGCGAGATGCTACAATAACCGCTTTGGAGGGAGAGCGAGATACTTTAAAAACTGATTTGGCCGCTTCCCAAACTCAACTTGACAACGCTAAAGCCGAACTCAACCTTGCTAAGGAGGATGCCGCTAAGATGAAGAACGAGCGAGACATTAAAGAAGACTCATGCCGCTGATGTTCGGGCTTCTTCCAAAGCGAGATAGCTAAGCTTCGGGAAGAAGTTACCGGGAAAATTGCCGAGATCACCGCCCTCAAGACCGACATGGCTAAGCCGCAAGAAGACAACCTCGACATAGGTGATCAATCATCTTTGCAGTTATGCGAGCCGCAGCGCTGACGCTTCCGAGATACTCGGCCCATCACCATTCAACGTCTTGCTAAGTGGGGATCGGAGCCCATCTTTCGCGAGGTTTGTCGCCTCGGGCATCCTCTCGGTCCCCTACTCCCCGATGAACTTGCGGATCTCGCGGCGGAGGATGCATTGGGGCAAGCCGGTTTGGAATCTCCGCTCCTATCCGCATTCCCAATGCCATTTGCTTTGTGGGATGCTCACTTGAACCAAAACACAAACTCCTGAAGATGCAAAGAATCTCACCTTGGCGGCTTCAAGCTCTACTCCAACCAAAGACCATCAACTCGAGCCCGATGTTTAACTTGTTTCGTGTTTGTACTTGGTTTCTTTTGAACATCTTTGCATAAGTCGCCTGGATGGCTAAACACTTTACTTCTTATTAGGCCTGCTTGCCTTGAAACAGTTTTATTCGCGGCCTTCGAGCTTGCCCCCTTTACTTTATGTCATGCTTATTTATCTTTACCATTCATATCTCGCCTTTGCTACTTTGTTTTGATAGCTCATCAAAAATATTTATTTTGCATAACAAAATTCATACTTATACTCCCATCGAAAAAGTGAAGTCGTCTTTAGGCGACTTTACTTATAGTGCAATTGCCGCGGCTTGTATTGTCGCTGATCTTTGTCTTTACTGATTTCTTCCTTGCTTTCTTGATGACTTTTACTTAGAATAATTTCTTTCTTTTGTGCCCCAACATCTTTACATGCCTTAGAGGCGAGATATGCCTTCTTTCCTTGAGCAACATATTTACATGCCATTCAGGCGAGATGTACTTCTCTTTCCTCTAGCAACATCTTTACATGCCATTCAGGCGAGATGTGTTTTCTTTCCTTGTTTATAGTCATATCTTTACATGCCATAAAGGCGAGATAGACTTTCTTGTTTATAGTCATATCTTTACATGCCATAAAGGCGAGATAGGCTTTCTTGTTTATAGTCACATGGACTTTCTTGTTTATAGTCACATGGACTTTCTTGTTTATAGTCACAAGGACTTTCTTCTTTATAGTCACATGGACTTTCTTGTTTATAGTCACAAGGACTTTCTTTCTTCTTAACTCCCTGCGGCTTGCTTTTCTTTCTTTTCTCTTTCTCCGCCAAATTGTTTTGATAATTCATCAAAAACCCTTTACTTTCTTGTCTTTTTTGCGAGATAACACCATATACTTATACTTTCATCGAAAAAGTGAAGTTGTCTTTAGGCAACTTTACTCCCAGCGACTTACCTTTTTTGCTTTTAGCGACTTACAACATAAACACAATTTATTGAAGGCAAAACAGATTTTAGTCATAAAATTTCATACTTTCATTTCATTCATCATTTTCAAGACATGTATAACTTTCATTCACAAGTAAAATCTCAATATATTCATAATAGTCAATTTTTGAAATGATTCTAATAAGCATAATATTAAATAAATAAATTACCCTTACTTCTTCAATGATAATATCGCTTAAGGTGATCAACACTCCATGCATTTGGGATATCTTTGCCGCCTTATTCCTTCAAGTGATATGTCCCCTCTCGCACAATTTTAGCAATTTGAAAGGGACCCTCCCATTTTGGATCTAACTTTGCAAATCCCGCCGTGGCGCCCTTAATCTCGCGACTCCTCAAAACCCAATCTCCCACGCTGAATGACCTTTTGTTCACCCTCATGTCATGTTGTGCCTTCATCCTTTGCTTATAGTTAATCATTCTCAACCTTGCTCTGAGCCTCTTCTCATCACACAAATCTAACTCGCTGCACCTTCTGTCGCCATTCATTACTTCATCATAGAAAGTTACCCTATGGGTTGGAAACCCCATCTCTGCAGGAGCCATTGCTTCAGAGCCATACGTCAATGCAAATGTTGTCTCGCCTGTTGATCCTTTTACTGTTGTCCTGACATACCACAATGCCACAGATAACTCTTCCAACCAAGCACCTCCCCTTTTCTCTATATTTTTGCATAAAATCTCCAAGACTTGTTTGTTGGCGGCTTCCACTTGTCCATTACATTGCGGCCTGTAAATCGCGGATTGCCAATGTTTGATATTCAAGTTCGAGCAAAAACCATGAAACTTTTTCCTGAACTGCGGCCCATGGCCAGAGATGATAGCACACGACATCCCATGGCGACAAAGGATCTCTTCAGTTACAAATCTTATGATCTGGTCTTCAGTAGTGGAAGTTAATGCTCTGGCCTCTTTCCATTTAGTGAAATAATCTACAGCTACCATAACCATCTGAGCTCCTCCTTTAGCTTTGGGGAAAGGCCCTATGAGATCAATCCCCCACATATCGAAAGGCCAGGCCGCTACAATGGGAGTTTGCTCCGTGGCGGGCTGTCTTGGAATATTGGCATGTCGCTGGCATTGGTCGCATCTCCTAACATACTCCTCAGCATCCTTATTCAAAGTTGGCCAATAATATCCATGAAACATAATTTTATTGGCTAAGGTCCTGGCTCCTGGATGACTACCACATACCCCTTCATGCACTTCAAACAGAACCTCATCAACTTTACTTGGCTCCACACACCTCATCAATGGCCGCGAGAAAGATTTGCGATATAAAATTTCATCCTGAACAGTGAACCTTGGAGAAGTCCTCTTAATAATTTTTGCTTTATCTTCATCCTGGGGTAACTCTTCTTTCTCCAAATAATCC
This sequence comes from Adenophora triphylla var. japonica, assembly GCA_022495995.1. Taxonomy (NCBI): domain Eukaryota; kingdom Viridiplantae; phylum Streptophyta; class Magnoliopsida; order Asterales; family Campanulaceae; genus Adenophora; species Adenophora triphylla. Next base: position 221,324 of record JAFEMH010003970.1, read on the forward strand.
CTCATCTCTCTAACCCAATCTTTCTTGCTCACTTCAACCTCCATGATTAGCGGCCTATCATACGCTGGCTCCTCTACAAATTCCACCACAATCTTCTTTGGCAACTCCTCAATTTTGTCGCAGGCGACCTTACTCAACATATCAGCCCGCTCATTCTTCTCTCTATCTATCTGAACCAACTCCCAATAACTGAAACTTTGTAAGACTTGCCTGGCCATATCACAATACTTGGTCAAAACTGGATGAACCACCCCATACCTACCTTTCACTTGATTGACTATTAGCTGCGAGTCTGAATGAACTACTGCTTGCTTGACCCCTATATCTCGGCATAACTCCAACCCCACCACCAAAGCTTCATATTCCGCCTGGTTGTTAGATACATTGAACTTGAATCTCAAAGCCTTTTCATACTTACAATCTTTCTCAGGCGACATCAATGATATTCCCGCTCCTCCTTTGTCTTTGGCGGATGAACCATCTACATAAAGCTCCCAACAACCTGGGAGCCTTTCTCGCTCTTCTTCAACTTCTGGATCATGCGACTTGTCTTTTCTCTTCCTAACCCCAGGAGTATCAATCTCTTCTCTCTCATAAGTGAAAGAAGTCTCCAAAATGAAATCCGCCAATGCCTGCGCCTTAATGGCCTTTCTCGCCTCATACTGTATATCGAACTCTGTTAACTCAATTAACCACTTTAGAAGCCTTCCCGCTAAATCTGGCTGCTGTAGAATTTTCCTCAAAGGAGCGTTGGTCAACACCGTGATAGGGTGGGATAAAAAATAGGCTCTCAACTTTCGTGTCGCAATCACCAAGGCATAAGCCAACTTTTCCGCATTGAAGTATCTCGCTTCCATTTCACTTAGAGCCTTTGACACGTAATAAACCGGTTTCTGCATACCGCCCTCTTCCTTCACTAGTACTGCCGCCACGGCGAGATCTGAAGCTGCCAAATACACATACAAATGATCACCCTCTTCCGGACTACACAAGATTGGCGGCTTTCCCAGATATTCCTTCATCTTCCTAAAAGCCTCCTCACATTTCTCATCCCAAGAAAAATTTTGATCCCCTTTCAACACTTTAAAAAATGGTAAACATTTCTCAGCCGACCGCGACACAAAACACCCCAAGGCTATCACCCTCCCATTTAATCTTTGAATCTCCTGAATTGTTCTGGGCGACTTCATATCCATTAAAGCTTGAATTTTTTCTGGGTTGGCTTCTATGCCGCGACGATTCACCAAAAAGCCCAAAAACTTTCCCGCGGTGACCCCAAAAGTACACTTACTGGGGTTTAACTTCATTGAATTCTGCCTTAAATTCCCAAAGGTTTCTGCGAGATCTACCAGGTGGTCTTCCCCTTTGGTTTTGATCACCATATCATCAATATATGATTCAACATTCCTTCCAATCTGCGACTTGAACACCTTTTTGACCATCCTCTGATATGTCGCCCCGGCATTCTTTAAATCAAAAAGCATCATTTTATAACAAAAATTACCAATGGGGGTTCTAAACGCTGTCTTGGATTTGTCCTCCTCAAGCATTTTGATTTGATGGTATCCTGAATAAGCATCAATGAAACTGAAAACTTTGTGCCCAGCAATAGAATCCACCAACCTATCAATCTTGGGCAAAGGATAGCAATCCTTAGGACAAGCTGTATTCAGGTCTGTGAAGTCAATGCACATCCTCCATTTCTTGTTTGCCTTGAGCACCATTACTGGACAAGCCAACCAAACTGGGTAAGTAATCTCCTCTATTATCCCCGCCTTTAGCAACTTCTCTACCTCTCCAATCACAGCCTTTTCCTTTTCCGCGGACAAATATCTCACATTCTGATTGAAGGGTTCCACATTTGGGTCGGCATTTAAACAATGGAGAGCGACATTCTCATCTATGCCTCTCATATCCTCTGGTTTCCAAGCAAATACATAGAATTCAATCAATCTATCACGCTCTTCCCTACTCAATTGCTTCCCAATTTTGATTTTCTGATCGGGATATTCTTCATTAATAATTACTTCCTCCAACTCTTTAGCCGCCTGAATATCTGGCTCATCTCGCATTTGCAAGGTATCCACTACAATCTCAGTCGCCTTCTTCTCTTTAACACCTCTCTTGCCACCTTTGTCAGCCGCTTCTCACCCTTTTTACTCCCAACAAGCGACAATCCTTCGTGTGTTTCTACCTCAATTTCTTCACATTCCTCACTCGTCGAATCAACTATCTCTTCAATTTGTGGTTCTTTCATTTTAACGAATTCAACCGATCTCACCCAATCCATCTCTCGCTTACATCACAACCGTAGCCATCAAATTTGCTTCGTATCTTTCCTCTATCCCTTCTACATCAAGCATCCCGCATTTCATTAATCTCTCGCAGCACTTCCTCTTCCACCCTTTCTTTAACGACAATGATCACCGACTTACTTCTCATACTTTCTATTTCCTCCCATTCTTCACATTCACCTAAGTTGGTAATCATGTTAATTATTGCATCCCGCACCATCAAAGCCGTGGAGAGTGAACTTGTGCTCGCCCTTGCCGCGGTTTGAATTTCAATCTTCTTCTGAATCACCTACTTAACCTCGCTCTTCAAACAAGCAATTCCTTTTGGAGTTGGGAATTTAACCCGCTGATGCGGGATAGAAACAACCATTTCAAAGGTCTGCATAAACGGGATACCCACTATGGCGTTGTAAGGCGACACCAAATCAATCACCATGAACTCTACAGTGTAAGTTCTCACCATCTCGCCTTCTCCAATCTCCACAGCCAGTGAAATTGTTCCCTTAACCCGCACCGTGTGATTCGTGAACCCCTCCAGAAATCCCTTGTAGGGTACCAAATTGGCCTCAGTATACCTCATCTTTTGAAAGCTTTATAATACAGAATGTTGCGACTTGCTCCTGAATCTACCAATACTCTGTGTAAAATGCTAGTCCCCGGAGCAATAGAAATCACCACAGGCTGACAACCATGACTTTGGGTTAAGGCCAATTCTCGTCTCGAAAAACTAATTATTCTCTCTTCACTTGGCGGGTAAGCTGGGATATGACAAGTATGCGATAAAGACATTATTTGATTGCTTAGACAGGTAATACTTGCCGGCTCATGAATTACCAATATCTCATTCCTGTCGCCATTTCCTTCGCGGACTGCCACATTCTACTCAGGCATTACATACTCCTGTAACTCGCCTCTATCAATCTTGGATTGGATCACTTTCTTCAAGTTGTAACAGTCATCTCGTAATGCTGCCCCTATCTCTCGTGATAATTACAATACCGATTCGTATTTCTCCTTCCTCTATCTCGTCATTTCAAATGCCGCCTGACTCAAAAGCAGAATTTCACTTGGCCTGGCGACCCGCAAATCTTACTATTCTTCGTGCCCCGTGACCACCAAGATGACCTCCACCTCTCGCCGCCTTGATTCCTCGCCCTCCCCCTTGAGTCGCATTATCATCCTTGACAAACTCGATTCTATCTTTAACACTTTTCTTTGAAGTGTTAGATGTCCCTTCATCAATGTCCTCTCCCCCACAATACGCCTTAACCCACTCATACAATTCACCCAAAGTCGCTGGCAATCTCATCCTCAATTTCCTCCTGAAAGATTCTGACAATAAGCCATGCATATACATCATGATTACATATTTGGGCTCTATCTCAGAGATTTGATTAGCAATCATCAAGAACCTGTTGGTATAGGTTAGAATACCCTCTCCCGCCTTCTGTTTAATCCCAATCAACTCTTGCAACACCACTGGCTGAGTCCCAACAGCCCCAAATCTCGCCAAAAATTTCCTCTTAAAATCTTGATATCCCAAAATGGAGTTAGCGGGTTGCTGCATGAACCAATCTAAAGCTTGAAGCTCCAAGGTGCTGGCAAAGGTTTTGCACAGCAAAGCATCATCCTTGGTCATTATCGCCATGGTAACTTCAAATCCCGCAATATGAGTCCTGGCTGTAGTCAATCCCGCATACTTAGTCAGAGTGGGCAGTCGAAATTCTGGAGCAGGCTCTGCCTCCTGGATATACTTGGAAAAAGGTGAGATAAAGGAATCTTTCTCGCTATCACACACATTTCCTTTCTCCAACTCAGCTAACCTTCTCGCCATCTCAGCCAATTGCTTCTTCAGCCCATCTTCTTCACCAAAGCGGCTTGTTCCCACGCGCTTTTCTTTTTCAAGTCGCCTAGATTTCTCTCCACCCTTGGAAGCCATCATCTCTTCTTCATATCCCCCTTCAGTGGAAGCTGTATCATCTTCGTCATTCTCATAATACAAAGAGGACATTTGCGAAGTATGCGACTGATGATAAACTTTAACCTTTCGCCCATTCTCTAAGAACTCAATAGCTTTACGCTTCTGCGGCCCATCCGATCTCGCCCCACTCTCCTTATGTTTCTCGGGCTCTGTATCCTTAAGTCGCTCACAGTCATCCAAAATAATTATGCCCTTACCTGCTTCCTTATTCCCTTCCGTTGCTGCCTTCACCAAATCCTGCGGGATGGGAGTAGGTGCCTTCTTCAAAGTCATTAGTCGCTTATTATTCTCCAGCAATTGTAAAATTAAGCTGTTGTGGGTCTGCAACCTTTCCACTTCAGCATCTATCTCCTCCTCTGGCTGTGGCGACATTACATTTCTTTCTCTCCCGTCACTTGTAACCCGCTCTCTTTCTTCTGGAGTAACCTGCTGCGAGGTAGAAATGTCCTTCGCTCCAATTGTTCCCATAGTCCCCATTCCTGAAATAGGCGGGATAAGGCCCCTTCCTCCCAACGTCTTCTGGCTAACCATACCCTTTTCTGGAGTTGCCATTTCTTACCACCCACGTAATCAAAAGCTATGAACACGAACTTGAAGATATGCAGATCTTATGAAGATTTGCAGATCTAAACCCAGAAACTTATAAATTTTCTTCAACCAACTTCACAATTATCAAGCACCCTTATCAACCAAAATCTAACTTCCAAAATTTCACCAATTCCAAACCCAGAAACATGAAAACTTAAACCAACAAAATCAAATGATCACCAACAAAATCAAAAACCCAAAAACACCATACAAACACAACAATATCCAATCTATCCCAAACCAAAATTCCGCAACTACCAGTCCACGCTCAATCAATCACCAAACGATAACACTAACCCCAAAACTTTTACACATGAAAATTATGAACACTAATCAACCTAGAAAATAGACAATAATCAAGCCAAGCGAATCCCAGCTTCCAAATTATGAACAACAACGAACAAATCAACAGAACACCAAAAAACCACCAGATCCACGAACAGTAACCAAAACTTACTAATACGCCGCCGGCAAACCTTCAAACGATGAAGAGATCAGGTCTCGGCAACGGAACCAATTGATGTTGCCAAGTATTTTCTCAGCAGCAACACAACCGTTGTAGTCCAATTTTGATATCTCCGGCTCCTTCTTCTCACCTGCACACCAAAACAAAGTAACTAATCCGGGGGCGGCTCCGGCGTAAGCCCCTCCGGCGTGAGGATAAGTCTCTGCTCAACAAGGGAAATCTGAATCTGGAAGGAGGTGATCTGTGTGTGTGGGTGAACGTACCTTGATATGAATGACGATCCCTCATATATATACCCCCTTCCCTCGTGCTATGCACATTCCATCGTCACGTGACTATCTCGTGCGACAGTTAGCTTCTAATTTCACATGTCATTATTTAATTGGGCAATCAAGAGAATAAACTCAATCCATGTGATGCCTTTCTCTGACACACGTCACTTTTTCCAATGTCAAACCGTTTCAGTGGGTCTCATTTCGTAGATATTTATATGCCGCCTCTTATGTGTCGCGTTCACTAGAACCCCTCTATCGCCGAATAAAGTTAACCAAGTATCATGTTGCCTCATCCCATTATCTCGCCGTCTCACATCGTTATCTCGCCGTTCATCTCACATTATCTCGCTTTTACTATCTTGAGCTTACCTTTTTAGTGAAATTGGTGGGATACCACCGGACATGCTTTTTAGCGGGATACACCTAGGCTACCTTTATCGCTATCTTCTTCTTGGGCCTTTACTCGCTTTGGGTCCACTTTAATCATTTTTCGCTTATGGACTTAGTACAAGCTCAATTCTTATTTTTGGGCAGCATAAATTCCCTCTCCAAGTGGATGCAAATTTAATTTCCGTAACATACTATTCCTTTCAAGGCATTTGATAGGAACTACTCCCTCCGTCCCGTAATACATTCCCCATTTTGAATAAGTAGCAGTCAATCGATCTTGACTTTTGGCCAAACTTTAATATCAATCTATTCATTCTAATGAAATTTTAATAATTGCTATTGATAAATCATTTGGTTATTTTATAGATAACAATTTTTAGATTTTTATTATGATAAGTAAATTGATATTAAAGTTTGATCAAAATTGAACTTGGTTGAACTAAGTTTATATTAACCGGGTAAGGTATTATGGAACGGAGGGAGTACATTCTAGCAATAAGGCCATATTTCTTTGAAAAAAATAACAGTTACCGAATGGGTAACTATCACTTTCATTGATTGAAGCTGCACCCTGCAAGAAGAGGCATGAAAGCCCCAATATTCAGAAACTAGTGGATAACATGGGACAGGGCCAAACATTTTGACTACTCAAGCCCATGCTTGTATGTGTGCGTACGTGCGTATATGTTATCCATGGATAGATAGTCCTTGAGCTTCTTGGAACTAAAACTAACTAATTAGGTGTCAAACTTGAGATAACATATCTTGGATTATTATAAATGCCTCAACTCTCTTATCCATAAGACATTGTGGGGACTTGACACGACCCTGGTATTCAGTATTTTGTGGCTATGGCAAGCCAAGGTTGCAATCACACAACTTTTTTTTTTTTTAAAAAAAAAGGGGACCAGAAAAAATAAATTTTGCTTAAAGCTTGTACACTAACAACTGGATATAGGTCCCAATATGTTACCATGCATGCATTTCCCCCTCCCAATTCAATTGTAAGAAACAAAGTTGGTTGAAAATAAACTAGTTATGGTTTCAATTTCAACAATATTAGTACTCACAAAAATGAATGTTTATATATTTTTTTGATTAAGAAAAATAAAAAATAAATATTTATTTTTAGAACAGATATAGTATTAACGATAGGGCTTTGAACCTTAGGGCCCCTCAGCCATACCATAAATCCATAAATACCCATGAAATTGTCAAAATTTCATATAAACCTATGCTCATACCAGTTCACTCATATACATGAGGTATAAGGCTAAATTAATCTTATACATTAGGTATAAGAGTAATTTTTTTCATAATTGTTCATATTTTATTAAAAATTCATAAAAAATCTCATATTTTATTAACAAGTAGATCAAGTCGATCCACAAATCTCTTCAACTAACCTTAATAAGTTACATACTTGAGCTATTAATTTTTCATTCACCCGAAATAACAAATTCTTATATTTCAAATACGGTTAAAACATATATTTCCGCCGAGTTTAATGGAATTTATGACTCCTGTCCTACTAATTCGGTATAAATATCTCCCCGTAATCCTCATGAGAAGTTAACGTCATTTTGTACACTCTTTAGACTCTGTTCATTACGGTTTTCTAAACATGACACCTATATTCATCTTCACGCCGGAGAGTATTAGACGGCGACCATCCCGTCTAGTCTTTTGTTCATGACTTCATGTCTTAGACGCTAAAGTATAAACTAATTGTTGTATTAAGACTGATCTGAATCAATATCTAAATCCTCATAAGGTTTTGCTGTTTCTCGTACATCTCCATCTATCTACTCAATCAGTGGTATAATTACATTTGAATTCATGATCAGGTCATTTAATCCCCTTAAATTTTAAATTTTAAAATTTTGCCGCTTTAACACATGTACATTTTGAAAAAAATATGACTTATAGCACTTTAATTAAAAAATAATTTTATCAATTTCAACCAACTTTATTATATGTAAAATCATACTATATTATACATATCCTTTTATATTCTTGCTTTTGTTTAGCTATAATCAACACCAACCCTTTGTCTCTCAATACTAAAATTGTTCAAACGCACAATCATAAAAATCAACCTCTGAACGGTTTTAACGCGGTCGCTCGCTTTTCGCCGCGCAATCGCCCCTCTCTTCTGCCCAAATCGCACGATCGCCCTGATTTTGGCACGGTCGTTCGCTCGGCCTTTGGCCCTATTTTCTCGGTCACGGCGCGACCTTGTTTGTGCGGCCAGCTGCTGCCTTGTCTCGGCCATTCTTGTCATTGGCCGACCAACTTTATTTTTCAGCTATGTTCCTCCTTTTCTATTGTATTGCACTTTAGCCCCTACAGTTTATAATATCAGTTTACTCCCCAATTTTTCATAATTGCAATTTGGTCCCTATATTTATTTTTTATTTTCTTTTAATTTTTCATTGACTAGGAAATAATAGTTTAGACTTTTTTATAGTGATTTTTTTTTAGAAAAAGGTATATAAAAAAAGATAGAAAAAACTAAACAAATGAAAGTATATAGAAGAAAAGAGGGACGGACTAGTGACTACCCTATATTTATTTTTTATTTTTTTTAATTATTTATTGACTAGGAAATAATATTTTAGAATTTTTTTATTAGTGATTTTTTTTTTTACAAAAATGTATATAAAAAAAGATAGAAAAAAACTAAACAAATGAAAGTATGTAGAAGAAAAGAGGGACGGACTACCCTATATTTATTTTTTATTTTCTTTTAATTTTTTATTGACTAGGAAATAATATTTTAGACTTTGTTTATTATGATTATTTTAGAAAAAGGTATAGAAAAAATATAGAAAAAACTAAACAAATGAAAGTATATAGAAGAAAAGAGGGACGAACTACCCTATATTTATTTTTTATTTTCTTTTAATTTTTTATTGAGTAGAAAATAATATTTTAGACTTTGTTTATTAGTGGTTTTTTTAGAAAAAGGTATATAAAAAAAGATAGAAAAAACTAAACAAATGAAAATATAGAGAAGAAAAGAGGGACGGACTACCCTATATTTATTTTTTATTTTCTTTTAATTTTTTATTGACTAGAAAATAATATTTTAGACTTTGTTTATTAGTAATTTTTTTTACGAAAAGGTATATAAAAAAAGATAAAAAAAAATAAACAAATGAAAATATATAGAAGAAAAGAGGGACGGACTACTCTATATTTATTTTTTATTTTCTTTTAATTTTTTATTTACTAGGAAATAATATTTTAGACTTTGTTTATTAGCGATTTTTTTTTACAAAAAGGTATATAAAAAAAGATAGAAAAAATCAAACAAATGTAAGTAAATAAAAGAATAAAGGGACGGTACCCTTTAAATTTTATTAATCATTGAAAAAAATTACATGAGGGGGACAACCAAACGTTACCCTTTTATAATTAAGGGAGGATATTAGGAGTCTTTACCTCCTTTTATTACAATAATTATTTAAATTCTAACTAATAATAAAACTATAGCAACAATTAAATAAATTACATTGTACTTACCTTAATCACTTTCCGATTTAGTTTCATCAAAGTACTCACCTTCGCCACCAAGATGATCCGTTGGTGCGTCGTCTTGCTTTCTTCTTTCCGTTCTAATCCAATCATTCAACAAATTACAAGCTTCAAAACTATCGGATGATAAATTGTGACGATTATGCTCCATATTCCCACCAATACTAAAAGTTTGCTCCACCGAAACCGTTGATGCGGGACAAGCAAGTACTTCTCGTGCAATTCTAGAAATGATAGGAAAAGTGTGTGCTCTCCTTGACCTCCAACTCAAAATATCAAATGGATTTTCTTGTTCAAATTCGGTGGTCAAATATTTATCAAATTCACCATTAACACCACCACGAGATTGTTGTCTTCCATAAAAACTTGCCACAAATAATGATGAAGAATGTTGAAGTACCGAAGAAGAAGGCTCACTAGTTGTTGCATATGCATCACCATATATTGATTTGTATTCTTGATAAATTTCTAAAAAAGCTTGTCTAACACTAGCAACTTTTTGACCTACATTAGGCATATTGAGATCCCCCACCAAATAAAAGTTTGAATAATAATATTTTAAAAATTGAGTTAAGCCATACTCTCTAACTCTAGGATCTAATAACTTAGCAACCAAAAAAATATCGAGAATGTTAAGCAAATATTTTTTCCACTTTTCTCGCATTTTGTAAACCGCATCTTTAAGAATAACATCATCTTTAAATTCGAAAAATATACTAGAAATTTTCACACAATGATCAACAACTAAAGTTGAAGTAGGGTAATACGTACCGGATAACGCCAAGGTTGTCGCCTCGAACTTCTTCAACAAATTAATCATACTTGCACATTCTTTCCATTGTGTAGTATATAAATTTGTACCATATTGGGTACCATAATTAATGATTCCCAAAAACAAGCAAATTTCATTTTTCCAAGCATAAGTTTCTTCTAAAACATGAATGGTGGAATTCCATCTAGTTGGAACACCTATTGGAAATCTTTTTTGTTTTTTCCCATGGTTTGTGCAATATTGCTTCCATAGCCTTATAATTTTTGATACTTTCATAATATCATAAACATCATCTTTAATTGCATTAATAGAAGTTTCCAAAGCACACAAACCATCTTGCACGCATAAGTTTAAAATATGACAAATGCATCTAATGTGAAAAAATCTACCACCTAGTGATGGTCTACAAACTAAAATTAATTCGGGTAAACTAGCGGTATTAGAACTAGTATTATCAAAAGACATTGAAAAAACTTTATAAACAAGATTATATTCATGCAAAATTGTTTGTAACATATGAGCTATGTTATGTGTGGTATGTGCCTCATCAAATAATCTATATGTAAGTAATCTCTTTTGAATTTTCCAAGAATCATCAATCCAATGACATGTTACTCCCATATAAAAATGTCTTATTTTTTATCACTCCATATATCGGAACACATAGAAAGTTTAGATGACAAATTAGCAAAAATATTACATAAATCCAATTTATATTCTCCTACTATATTTTTAACATCTCGTGTTAGGGTTGTACAAGCTACTTTGCTAGCGGCGGGATTAAAACAACTAATTAAATGTTCATAGTCTTCGTTATCGAAAAAATTAAAGGGAAGAGATTGCTTACAAACAAATTTAGCCATTTCTCTTCTATGATTTAGATGATTATATGAAAATAAATTAGAAGAAGTTTGAGAAGACGTACCAATATTTTCCGAAGAAGCGAATCCTTGTATTTGTGCTTGAGTGGTATCTATGACATATTTCCCGGGGTGTTTTTCTCTTGTATGCCTTCTCAAAGTATCGTATCCACCACCGGTACAATAATCATATGTTTGTTTGTTATTTGTTGGACAAAAGTTGCATATTGCTTTGAAATTTTTACCCGTCGCGTCAACGGGAATTTTTTTGTAGAATTTTGTGAATACTTCGGATTCACTTTTCTTGGTTCTTGAACAAAAGGGAGATTTTTTTTACTTTACGCCGCGGCCCTCACATTGTGGCTTTCATAGTATTTCCATCACTTTCTTGAGTAGTTAGAGTTAGATTATCAACATTTTGTGGTGTCACAAAATTTAAAATCTCTTCCACTTCGTCATCATCTTCCCAATCTTCCACCTTATTTTGCCCCGAAAACCCCATATCATAAAATTAACCACCATCATTTTCAACAAATCGTGGTGGCGGTGGTGGTGCTTGAGAAGAAGATTTTCGTCGCCCTCTACCTTGCTACCCTTCTTGCGTGTGAGGTTCTTAAGAATATTCATAATGTAAAATATGAAAATATATGAAATGAAGATGAAATAAAGATGTTGGATGAAAATATGAATATTGGATGAAAATAAGAAAGTTGGATTATGATTTGAGCTAGAGAATCAAAGAATTTAACGAATTTCGTTAGAGAAAGTTAAGAGAGAGTTAATGGAGTTTGTGTGGAAAAAATGTGAGGGGGGGGGAGGATGGTATTTATAGTTGAGAAAATTTGTTAAGATTACAATTTTTTTTAGGATTGAAAATCTGGCAAAAAAAGGGTCAAAACGGCTATTTTTTGTCAACTAGCCGTTAGCTAACAGGCATAACGGCTAGTTTCTGACGGATCTGACGGGTTCTCACGGTTTCTGACGACGGTTTATGACGGTTTCGGTTTCGGTTTGGTGGTTCGAACTGACGGTTTCGGTTCCGGTTCCGATTTCGATTCCGCCGGTTCACGATTTTTGAAAAGTAGAAATCGGAACCAGACCGTCAAACCGCCGGTTACGGTTTCGGCCGGTTCCGATTCGAGGCGGTTTCGGTTCGGGCCGATTTCACGATTCCGGGCCGGTTCTGGTTTCGATTTGGACATCCCTACTAGAGTTGTCAATACAGGATGGCGGGGCAGGGCGGGCCCACCTACCAAAGCCCGCCATTAAACGGGGCGGGATGGATTGGCCCAAATTTCTAGCGGGCTTGAAATATGTCACCCAAACCAACCCACCTTGGGTTGGGTTGAAATTGTGTATAACTAATACCATAAATAAAAAATCATAACAGTCAAACAAAAAACAAACTGTCAAACACAATAATATCTCAAAAGATAACAAAAATCATAACAGTCAAACAAACACAAACAAAGATTAATATCAATATAAACTAATTCTCTTGCTACAAACAAAGACATATAAATCATGATCCCATAAATAAAGATTTATATCAATAAAAATGAAGATAGAGAGAGATACTTTTGTGTGTATCGGATACAGTAATGACAACGGATTAATGATCATGATGGAGTGCACCGACGGCGATGAAAACGGCAAAGAGGGCGGCGACGTCTAATTAGGGTTTCTCCGTTTCTATTCTCTACTTCTATCGAGTCTCTCTCATTTAACGATTTACGGATTGAATTCACAAAGTCGATGTGGCTCCATAATATTCATTTAAAAATGACGTTATTTTGTGGCGAAAAAATATAAAAAATATAGTGGGATGGCCTACCCCGGCCCGCCCCGAACCCGTTTTGACCCGCACCCATATGGGCCAACCCGAATTGACTCACTTTTATTTGGGTTAGTAGTTTTAAAACCCAACCACTCTTATTGAATGGCGTGACGGGCTGATCCGACGGGTTCAACCCAAATTCACGGCTCTACTCATAATAATACCTTCTCTCCTCATTCTTTCTCCTTTTATTATAACCCAAATTCACGGCTCTACTCATAATAATACCTTCTCTCCTCATTCTTTCTCCTTTTATTATATTAGTATTTCTTAATTTTTGTGTTGTAAGAGAAAATACTAAATTGAACGGGAAGGGGAGTGTATTACATTTCTAAATTAGGAAAACAAATGATAAATAAACAACTTTTAAAAAAATATATTAAAAAGTCAGCTGCAAGATATTATATTGTTTTAGCACTGATAAGACATTTTGAAACACATTGGCTCATTAAATCATAAGAAAATGAGAAAGAAATGGGATATTATTATCAATATTAATCTAAATTGTTGGGCCGTTTGATTTAGCTTATTGATATGTGTTTATGACTTATTACTTATGACTGATAACTTATGACTGATGAGCTGATGAATGATACTGTTTGATTTAGTTTTTTTGAAGTGCTGATGAACTGTCATAAATAATTATGACTGTTTGATTAATAAGCTGAAAAAGTGTTGAATGAAATTATAAAGATTAAAATAATAATAATAATAATAACAATAATTAATATTATTATTATTTTATTATTATTATTATTTTATTATTTTTATTTTTATTTTATTATTTTTACATTATTATTATTATTATTGTTATTAGTAATA
>JAFEMH010003971.1:0-235147 GCA_022495995.1 Adenophora triphylla var. japonica
TTACTTAGTCGTTAGGTTCTGATAAAGGCCTTAGAAACCCCTCAAAACGAATTTTCCGTTCCGACCAAAATTTAGGTCTAAATAAAAATCGACTTTTCGTGTGATTATCTCGCGCGGAATACATATCTCGCGCGGGATAATGCTTCTGTTTGCTGAAACTGAGCCTGAGCCATTTAAGCCTGCTTCCGACTCGTTGGGGCTAGATTTGATCCCGATATCGTCTCTCGCATCTATTCCGTCAGTTTTCCGAAGCTACTCAACTTCAAGACTCCCAACACAATGTCCGACATCGACAACATTCCGGTAATGAGACTCGTCCGAAAAACAACCACAAACTTCGGAAGAAGCCAATGATCGCCTAGAAGTGCAAGCTTCCCAAATCCACACTCGTGGAAGAAATTCAAGAGCTTAAGGCACTAGCCAACAAAGAAAAGAAGAAGAAAATGATTCTTCCTCCGGAGAAGAAGAGTCATACACCAAAAAGGCCAAGGGTCGCCGCCAAAGCAAAAGCAAGAAAAAGAAGTACGAGTCTAGCTCGTCATCTTCCTCATCTGACAATGAAAGCTACACATCCAAGAAGGAAAGCAAAGGGGAGAGCAAGAATGAACCCTTACCATGGCTACATGTTAGAAAAGAAACTTGCATCCCTCGATGTGAGTAAGGGAGCCTCGCTCTCTATTGATTACTTACCCTTCGTCATGTCAAAGCTTCCTAGAAAGTACAAAACACCCGACATTGCAAAGTTCAATGGCACCACCGTCCCAAATCACATTTGGAGACCTACTTGGGCCATGCTACCTAGGTGTCAATGACAACCTGTTAGCCCAATGCTTTCCAAACTCTCGATGGTGCCGCTAGGGATTGGTATATGACCCTTCCACTCTCTACAAGACTCCGACCGGCCACTCGCTAGTTGTACTTTCCAAAAAGCAATATGAAGACAACTCCACTTATCGAACCACTAGAAGGGATCTTGAGCAAACCAAGGCAGCTTCCGAACGAATCCTCACAGATTTTGTCAAGAGGTGGAGAACCAAACTAACTCAAATCGTTGATAGGCCCAAATTTAGACGAGCAAATTCACATCCTCATACAATGCCTTACGAGGAGTATCAAGACAAGCTAGCCGGCAACTATTTTCCTAGCTTCGCCGAACTTCACAAGTCGGGCATACGGTTAGATTTGACCTCATCAAACAGAAAAGGGAAGCCAAGAAAGAAAGTGGATTCCGTTACAACAAGAGCTCTTCTTCCTCTTCCAATCCCAAGGATACCTCGTCAATGCCATTGTCTTCAATCATCCCGAAATGGTAAGTACTGCGGTACCTCCACCACAAAAGAAGAAGAAAGATAGACATTATGACAAGCTTGAAGGAATCACCCAAGAAGAACTCTTCAAGCGCTTGTCAAGAACGGGAAAATCAAACCAAGAGAAGGTGGACCTCCAAAGAAAGATCTTCCGCCAACCATTCTCATCATCTCTTCGCAAGTACTACAACTTCACCGGCCACGACACCAACTCCCGCTTCCACTTGAAAGACGTCATACAAGATTTGTTTGATGATAAAGAAATAGGGTTACCTAATGTCGTCACTAATCATTTGCCAAACAATGAGGTCAATCTAATAGAGATAGAAAGTAGCTTCGAGGACCCTACTCGCCTAGCCACACCATTGTGGACGAGAGCCCTCTTGAATTTAATAAATCTTTCTTTCTTCCGTTATATGATGTCTTGGGAGGAAATCTTAGAACAAAAGTGGAAAAGGGTCTAAGACAAGACCTACTCACACGATCCTATCGTGTGATCACTAACAAAGACCCAAGGGATGAAAATCCTCCTAAACAATCCAAAGCCTCATCGCCAAGCGAACCCGAGGACCCTCTCTTAACTCGCTTAAAGAAGACACAAGCAAACATCTCCATTGGGATCTCATAGGAGCATCTCACAAGCACCGTGAGATGCTGAAAAGGCATTGGCTCAAATGACCATTTCCTCGGAAGCAACACCCTAAGAGCTCACTCAAATGATTGGCCAAGTACAATTTGGCAACGCTATCACTTTCACCGACTTGGACCTACCGCCCTATGGGAACAATCATCATGAGGCCCTCTACATAATCGCCAAGGTGAATGGATACCGAATGCCACGCATTTTGGTCGACAATGGTTCTCGCAATCAATGTCCTCCCAAAGAAAGCCTTATCATCATTAGGCCTCACTCACAAAGACCTCAAGCCATCCGGGCATACAAGTAAGGGATATGATTGTACCGCTAGAACTCGCTTGGGATCGCCAGATACCCGTAGAAATGGGGCAAGTCACAATGACCATCGAATTTCAAGTCAACGACATTCCGGCATCCTTCAACTTCGCCGCTTGGTCGCCCTCGCTACACGACATAGGGGTGTGCCCTCCTCCCCGCACCAATGCATCAAGTTCGTACACAACAATACGATAGTCACCATACATGAGAGATGGTTACGTTAGTCCTATCCCTCGAAGTACAACATAGCACTTCGATTTCCCTATTCAGCCAAGCTTTCAGAACAAGAAAGAAAGCACCGTGAATGTCATAGAAACTTGCAACGAAAATGACTACTCCAAGGCACTTTCGTTTTCTCGGAAGCCTTCCCGTCCTGGAGAATGATGCTAGCAAAAGGATACTTCCCCGGATCGGGGCTCGAAAATCACTTACAAGGGATAACGGAACCACCACCTGCCCCCACTTCACACAAAGCATGGCTCAGGATACAACACTTCCATCCACGATGGGGATGACGAAGAAGAGTGGGGCTTCACTCAAATCAAGTGGGAAGGAAACCACATACAAAGGCTACGATGACCCAAAGGCCAAGAATTACAACCTCGAGCCATATCGAAAGACACTCAATGGCTACTTCATCCGAGAAGGGGAAAGTATTCCCTACTTTATCTTTTCTGTAACTATGGACCGATGATAAAGGAAAGCGCCAACCGGGCTTTGAAATCTTCAAATGATCGGCGATGCTTCTCCAAATGAAACAGTAACCCGTCCCACTAATCCCTAATGATTTGTGGGGCACAAAGGCGTAAATGATGAGTGAATGGGACTTTGTGTTGGGAGAAGACATGCCGCGACAGCCCAAGACCTCGCGCGCTTAGAAGATAGCCCGATCCATGCAATCTCCAAGGGACGCTCCAACTATTGATTACACAAGACTAATACATAAATGCGATGAGCCAATTCTAAACTGGCACGTCACCGGAGGACCAGTTGTTGATGAAGACTTCATGATCAAAGAGCTTGGTTGCACTCCCCATCCCCTCAGGAAGATAGGCCCTGTAACTTTCACATTAGAAGCTGTGCCCACCTCCGATGAACTCACTCAAGAGGAAATTGAGGCGTGTGGCCGAACATGTAATCCCTTACTTCCTTAATGAAAACTTTGATCTTTCCGAGTACCCCGAGATTGCTAACATCGTGAATGATGAATTAACTAATAATAATCAATATAACGAACACGTTAATAATGAATCATACGATGAGATAGATCAAGAAAACGAACAAATCTTAAAAAGAATTAGCTAAGCAAGTAGGTCGCTGTGGAAAGAATGGCCCCGTTGACGACGAGGAAATGCAAACGGTTAATCTTGGGAAAACGGAAGACCCCAGAGAAATAAAGATCGGCAGCCTTCTTCAAGGGGGAAGACAGAGAAACCTTGACGCAGCTCTCCTCGTAGAATATGTCGACGTCTTCGCTGTCCTACAAGGATATGCCTGTTGGAATCGCCGGGTCAGAGAACACAAGATACCGCCGCTACCCAATGCCAAGCCACCAAAATGTAAACTACGCAGAATCAAGCCGGAATGGTCAATGCAAGTGAAAGAGGAAATCATGAAACTCTTGAAGGTAGGGTTTATCAAAGTGATTGAATATCCGGAATGGCTAGCAAACACGTTACAGGTAGCCAAGTCGAACGGAAAAATATGAGTCTGTGTCGATTTCAGAGACTTGAATAAGGCATCCCCCAAAGATGACTTCCCGCTACCAAACATAGACATGTTGGTCGACGCCACAGCCGCATACGAGGTCCGCTCATTCGTCGACGGTTTCAAGCAGTGGTATAACTAAATCCTCATGGCGCAGGAGGATCAACACAAAACAACATTCACCACACCTCGGGGAACATTCTCGCTACACTGCCATGCCGTTTGGTCTCAAGAACACAGGGGCTACTTATCAAAGGGTAGTTACGACACTATTCCACGACATGATCCATAAAGAAATAGAGGTATACGTGGACGACATGATTGTTCACTCAAAGGGGACAGATGGTCAGCACTTCAGAGATCTCAGAAAATTCTTCAATTGACTGAGACAAAGACAGATTGAGGCTCAACCCCGCCAAATGCTCATTCGGAGTGGTCAAAGGAAAAGTATTAGGGTACATGGTCACGTAGCGTGGCATAGAAGCTGCACTCGCCAAGATAAGTGGCTATCATTGACATGCCTCCACCTGCAATCACGTAAAGAAGTAAAGGGATTCATGGGCGTACTTCAATATATCACCGATTCATCAATCAAATGACTACAATGTGCGATCCCATCTTCAAGCTACTTAAGAAAATGCACCTCAAGAGTGGACCGAAGAATGTCAAGAAGATTCGAGGAAGTTAAGCGCTACTTAACTTCCCCACCCATCTTGGTTCCACCACACAAGGAGAAGCCTTCAAATTGTACCTCACTTATAGACAATGCATTAGGGGCTATGCTCGCTCAAGAACAAACTCGCCTCGCACACAGAGAATGCCATCTATTTCGTCACCCGCAGATTCCAAGGCAAATAAATCAACTACTCTCCACTCGACAAATCATGCGCTGCCTTGCTTTGGGTATCACAAAGGCTAAAGCACT
This sequence comes from Adenophora triphylla var. japonica, assembly GCA_022495995.1. Lineage (NCBI taxonomy): Eukaryota > Viridiplantae > Streptophyta > Magnoliopsida > Asterales > Campanulaceae > Adenophora > Adenophora triphylla. The sequence continues at coordinate 4,895 of JAFEMH010003971.1, forward strand.
ATATGGAAGCCTTCCCCGTTCGTCTCATTGCAAAAATGGATCCACCGAAATATATCCTAGACAAATCAAATTTGTCTTCAAGACTCGGCCAAATGGTACTTCATGCTCGCGGGTATGATATCACTTACGTCACTCGAAATCCGTCGTGGGGAGTGTATTCGCAGATCAATTGGCCGAATTTCCTTGTGACGGCGAAGGGGGAAGACCCGCGATTCCCCAATGAGGACATCATGAGTATAGAAGAAGAAAATAAGTGGCAATTATTTTTCGATGGTGCAGCTAACAAGAGAGGGTTCGGCATCGAAATGTTGTTGGTAGACCCTAACGACATCTATACTCCACCGGCAAGACGCCTTGACTTTGACGCCACCAACAACACCGTATCACGAAGCTTGCATAGCGGGGCTTGAGGCAGCCCTAGAGCGCAACGTGACTGAACTCGAGGTATTCGGGGATTCCCAATTAATTAATCATCAATCAAACATTGAAGAAGTGGAGGGTCCAAGATCCAACCCTTCAAAGATACAAAGGCCCACCTCCAAGAGTTGGAAGCAACAATTTCAAGATGTCTCATTCCACTACCTCCCTAGAGATAAAATCGGCTTTGCGGACGCATTAGCCACACTTGCTTCTTTTGGTCGAAATCCCTAAAGGAAAAGGCCAAACCCTTCAAAATAACACGGCGTGCAACCCCGCATACCGCGCCGTTATAGATCTCCATGACCGCAAAGACAAATGGTTATCCGAATGTGCCATTGTTGGGAACTCCGAAGAGAAACCGTGGTACTATGACATTTGGCATTTCATCCTAGATGGAACCATCCCACCCGAGACACTCCAAAGACTCGTACGCCCTTAAGAGATTGGCCGCTAATTACGCTATCACCGCCGGCCGTCTATTCAAGAAACATTCCCAAGGAAACCTCCTTTGTGCCACCGAGGAAGAGGCCTAAGAAATAATGGACCATGTCCATCAAGGCATATGTGGAACCCACATGAGCGGAAACATGCTCGCCAAAAAGATCATCGACAAGGGTACTTTTGGCTAACTATGGAAGCCGATCGTACTCAAAATGGTCAAGAAGTGCCATAAGTGTCGATACATGCCAATCTCCAAAGATGCACCGCCTTCCTTGCTGTACCCTATGACTTCTCCTTGGCCGTTCTCTACTGTGGGGATAGACGTTATTGGAAAGGTCACACCCGTAGGAGCTAACTACACCGCTTCGTCCCGGTAGCCATCGACTATTTCACTAAACGGGCCGAGGCCGCCTCCTACAAAGTTCTCAATGCCGTAAAGGTTGCGTAATTCATCAAGCACAACATCATCTCGCCGATATGGGGTTCCGCAAGAGATGATATCCGATAATGGGTCACACTTCGAGAAGGAAACAATCGCTCCTAACCGAGTACAAAATCACAAGACATAAGTCGTCTCCTTACAGCCCTGCATAAATGGAGCTATTGAAGCCGCAAACAAAACAATCGAGACTATCATCGAAAATGGCAACCACTGGAAAAGACCGGCCCGACAAGCTACCTTTCGCACTATGGGGATACCGCACTTCACCCGAATAGCTACAGGAGAGACTCCCTACGCCCTCACATTCGGAATGGAGGCTGTCTTACCAATAGAATTAGAAATACCATCACTTAGGGTTCTCCGAGAAAACCAAGTGAATGAGGTCGACTGGCTAGGAAGCGTATACGAAGAGTTGGCCCCGTTGGACGAAAGAAGGTTGAAAGCACCGAACACACTCAAGCTTACCAAAGAAGAATGGCAAGAGCTTTCAACAAAAAGGTCAAGACAAGGAACATCGCAGTAGGTGACCCGGGTTCTCCGTGAGCACCGTCCCCGGACCTTTCAACCCGCTAGGCAAGTGGGGACCAAGATGGATAGGACCCTACATTGTGAAGAAGATATTCTCTCGGGGAGCCCTTCACCGGTGCGGACTTAGACGGAGATCAACTACCGAAGCCTGGCCAACATGGACAAGCTCAAGAAGTACTTCGCGTGACTTTCCCTCCTAAAAGAAATCGCTCGCTAGGTTGAAAATCCCGAAAAGGACGGCCTAGGCAAAAATTAGAGCTTGCACAAGAAAAGAAACCCGCTAGATTGAAAACCCGAAGGGGCGGTCTAGGCGTAAGAAAGGGTGTGCATAAAAAATGGGCCTTATCTCGCGCGAGATTACCCTCGGCATGGAGCCGTATTTTGTCCTTTTTCTCTCAAAAATGAACTACGTTAGACCCGAGCCTCTTATTTAATTGCCGTAAAAGAGGAACGTAGGCAAATTTCTTCGGGTTCGGTCTAATCAAATAAATAAATCTACTTTTGTCCTTTTATTAATCGAATGCATTTTTATTAATGACAAAAGGGAAATCCTAACCACAACGACTAATTTGCTAAGCTAAAAACCTTGAAAAAATACTAATAAAATAAAAACTATTGATCTATCAAAGCAATCTCTTGGTACTCCTTAAGATCTAGCCTTTCATTGACTTGGTAGGCCGGCGGACATGGTCACCACCGTCTTCGCGATCCTTCTTGCGCTTTGAGCCCCTCAAAGCAGAGCATCCCTCGAGACGATCAAAGATAGATTCCGATAGCCTCTTAAAGGCACTGGGCCTATCTAGAGCTTGCGTCTTTCCAGGCATCCCTTTGCCTCGCCTCTCATACCAATCCCCATCGAGAAAATCTTGAGTTGGATCAGTTCGTACATTAGCAGGATCAGACTGAGCCTCACTCCTTCGCAAAATACTACTAGCCATAAAAGAATCCCCTAGCAGTGAAAGCTGCAGATCATCAATCTTCTCCGCACTAGGGTGACCGGTATGAAGGAACCAATCCAAATACTTATCAGATAAGAAGATGCTTGCATTAAAGGTCCGAAGGTTCGACCAAATGGTCCCGACTAGTTCCTTCACCCCATGCTTGAGCTAGCGCCTGCGCAAACTCTACACCAATGTAAGACACCTCACGAGAAGCTCCTTCGAAAAGATAAGTGTCTCGCCGACCAAGCCGACTGAGCACCCGCTTGGGAAAATAAAAAGAGGAATCTCGCAAACCCTAAGAACCACCCCGTCAAAACCCTTGGTATTGGCAACATACTTGTTCAACCTCCAATAAGACTGACACCAAAGAATGTCAGCCAGCTTCGGTCTTCGTAATCAACTCACCATTCACCCGCCGCCGAAAGATCCTTGATCAATAACTTGCGCGTATGATATGTGAAAGGGGAATATTCCAATGGGGACCTACCAACTTGAGATGCTCCCTAAGCCAAATGGTCAATGTAAGAGGACTCCCTTGAGTCATGGCACCGGTCCTACGCAGCCTCATCAAGACCATGCAGGTCTTACCCAAGATTAGCGGAATAATGTTCCTAGAACGTTTCTAGCATGCAAAATTTCCACCAGCTTGGGAGTCTACCAAACCATCCTTTCATGTAAATGTAACATCTCCGAAAAGAGAAAGGGCCGTAAAGTTCCATTTGTAGACATGAAAAGCGTCATCATCTCGAATCACCGCCGAAGCATCCCTAAAAGAAGAGCAATCAACCCACTTGCGGTGAACCAACTCGTAGCAAGTATCAAGGGGGATCCCTAGCAATTCATTCAAAGCCTCCGAATGATTCCTATGGTACTTAGGAACAAAGCAATCTCACTACCAAAGGCATATCCAAGATAATTGCAAATTCCTCCACAGTAGGCACCATCTCATTCAAAGAAAAATTGAAAAGGTGAATAGAGGGATCCCAAAATCGAAAGCAAGACCTGCAAGAGATTCCAATCCGGTTGGAGGTTCTTCAAGGTGAAGAGAATTCTGAATCCGAATTCTACAATAAACCTATTGTGAGATCGGTTGCGAAACGACCTCACCAAATCTCTGGATGCTTGCTTGAAAGATTCAATCACTTCAGACGACAGAGAAAAATCATCGAAAATCATGGACGTTGTGGGAATCTCCTTGGAAGCCATGGATCGCAGGGTTGGAAAAGAAGCCAAGAGTTTAACCCTAACAGAATGTGTCTAGAGTTTGAAAGGCTAGAATGAGTTATCTGGCCGGACTACAGGGTGATTTTATAAGGAAAACTGACAAAATCCTGTTCGAAAAAGGAAGATATCTCTGCCTGGGTAGCGTGTCTCATGCGAGACACCTTATCTCGCGCGAGATATTGCTACGGCAAAACAACAATATTTCTGCTCAAACAGCAATCTAGCCCCGTCTTGACCAAGCAAGTCTCGAAAAACCTGCATGTACAGTTCATAACATGCAGCAAAACACCAAGATTCGAGCTCAAAATTGTGGCCTAACAGCCATTCCATTCCATTTTTAAAAAAAAACTTGGAAAGTCGAGAAAGTTAATTAACTAACTAATTAAACCTAGGATTAGGGGTTAAGAAAAACCATTGTTTTGTGCTACCTACTTGTTCCTAACAGGTACCAAAGAAAAAGAAAAATTGTCTGGGCCCACACGGACAATATATACAGATCATCAGAAATCATATAAAGAGAAAGGGAGGGGATCACGCCATCAGATCGCCCGAGCTACCGGCACCTCCGCCATCACCACCATGGGGGCTACCATCCCTCCTCGACCTCTTGGCTCCACAAGTAGGGGTCACCTCCGAGGCCACTGTCGAGGCCGCCAAAGAAGCCTTATAGAACAGCCTCTCGGACAGGTCCGACACCAAGGCCATCAGTCCCGCCATCTTGGTCGCTCCACGGTTATAATCAGCCGCGGACATGGTGACCTGACAACCAAAGAAAAGGAATGCTCAGATGAAGTCGGACATATACACTTATATGGACGAATACGAGAGATAATACAAACAGAAACATATCGAGGAGACGTCCGGCGAAAGGCGGTAACCCTCAGGAATATGATCCAGAGTCGGGATGTGGCCCATCATCGGCATACTCCCCATCATGTACGTGTAGCTCAAAGGGCCGAAGTCTGGCACGAAAGGCAGAGAACCAGTAGCCTGGGAAGAAGTGCTAGGGACTGAGGAACCTGAAGCAGAAGCAGAGGTGGAGCCACGAGCATGTGATTGCCTATCCCCCACCAGGAGGGGACCCATCAAGCGAGGCAGGAACTCCGCATAAGAGGCCCCAGGGATAACACAAGCCGTTGCCACATCACCAACCAAAAGACCTGCATAGTCATCATCTGGAATGGAGTAGGTGGGATACATCGCCCTCGGCGGATCCGCCGGCACGCTATATTATATGGCAGGCTACCCTGACCATGCTGTGGGAAGACCCGCTCACCAAGATACATGGTATCTCCCTCCAAAGATGCCAGCATCCTCTGCATCCCGGTAGCATCCCAAGCACGATGCACCTCCCGCTCCAACAAGGTCCAGGGATATAGGCCCAGCCTCTCGTACTCAAAGGTGTCCAGCATGGTCCTCGCCTCTGCCACCGTCAGGGTCCACTCCTGGTTCTCCTCCTCATCAACGCTCCGATTAGGGTGGCTCCACCTCCTGATATCCGGGAACAAAGGGGTCCGGCTCTCCAACTCAAACCTGTACAATCCAAGGACAGTTTAGCCCCATATCTGCACAAAGAAAACAGAGCAAATTCAGTATGAAACACAGACAGAGCATACAGACGGAGAGCAGAAACAGAATCAAAGAGCATACCTCCCAGGCATAAGAATACCCTGACAGGGAATCCTTGGTATTCCTACACGCCTCATCCATGGCGTGGTAGCAGAAGGCCAGCCCCGCTGAGCCCCAATCATATCCGCTCACCTCATCCGGAATCACCAAGCAAATCCACGAAAAAATTGCAAGGAAAACGACCTTGGCTCAAGCTAGGGAGGGAACTTTGAAAAGGATGTTTTCAAATTCAAAGAGGAGCTGCTGATTTATATGCCCCGACAGTAAAAGTCCCGCGCGATATACCTTATCTCGCGCGAGATATACCTTCTGGAATGTTACGAAATTATCCTCGACAATAAGCGTCTACGCAACATCAAAGTTCAAAATTTTGACACATTTACCCTTGGAAATGACAAATTAGCAAGGAAACGTGGAAAAATCGGCACCGCAAGTCACGAAACGAGCCAAACGTGATGCCCGCACAATCGCCCGCTACGGCACCAGTCGCCCGAAAACCGAGTGGTCCAAAGATCAACTCAATCCACACGGTCCAACGCCCAAATAGGTGGATCGTCATCACAAAAGCCTGGTCCAACGCCCAAACAGGTGGATCGTCATCATAAAAGCCCGGTCCAACGCCCAAACAGGTGGATCGTCATCAATAAAAGCTCGGTCCAACGCCCAAACAGGTGGATCGTCATCACAAAAGCCCGGTCCAATGCCCAAACAGGTGGATCGTCATCATAAAAGCCCGGTCCAATGCCCAAACAGGTGGATCGTCATCAATAAAAGCTCGGTCCAACACCCAAACAGGTGGATCGTCAAAACAAAAAGCCTGATTCAATGCCCAAATAGGTGAATCGTCATCCTCAAACAACAAAAAGCCCGATTCAGAGCCCAGAAAGGAGAATCGTCACAAAACCAACAGGACTCAGAGGACCGGACATGTAAGCCTTTGTTTTCTAACATATTTCCCGCAGGTTTGGAGCCCAGACAGGTGAATCTTCAAACATACAGGTATATTCAGAATTGGGTCTTGATTTGATTCCTCAGTATGAATTTATCTTTCAAAACAAAATCTCCTCGATTTTCAAATAATTTTCAAAATACCTAAAGCAGCCTTTTCGTGTTTTGGAGTCGAACTACATCATGGTCTGATTCTCCGATAGAGATAAGTAGGAAGCCGTGCGGCCCGACCATCCCGATGTTCAGAATGATGTCTTTTCTATCGACGACATGACTTCTTCCATAAGTCTTGTCGCCGAGGGGCTCTGTAGACACCCCATTCTGAACACGTCGGATCATATTTATACCACTCTGAGTCTCGCTTTGAGTCAAGAAGTAGAAATCCACCATTTCGTCATGTTTCGTTAAGTTTTGACTAACCACCGTTAGTTTGGGACTAAACTGCACACGAGATAACGAGGAAAGGATGGAATTGTCCACAAAAGCAATATCTCGCCGCGAGATGGCATGTCTCGCGCGAGATATCCTCCCTCTGCAGCATGCAGAAGGCAGTTTCCTCGTCGATTTCAACCTCTTTTCGGGATAAAACTTCATCCATCCGGCCAACCAATAGAATTTGGAGTCTGGAACCATCTTGAAGTGTTTGATCTCATCTTCAACACTTCCCCAACCCCTATAAATACCTGGTGACTTCCAAGGTTGAAAGGAGGGAGGACAAAGTCCAGAATTTCACAACACACACACATTTTGTTGGTTTCTTTCCCTGAAAGAATCCTACGAAATCACCCTAAAAATCACCTCAAAGTTTGTTTGTCAACCTTGTTGATAAACAAACATCAAGATCCAAGTCAAGGACTGAGGCGAAGCTCTGTCCGTATCAAGACTCGATTCTAAACTTGAGTCGAAACTCTGCCCAAATCACCTCACGCAAGGTAACCCCTAAATCCCTTTCTAATTGATTGTTAGAGTGGTATAAATCTATTGAATCTAGGATCGGCCTAGAGCCTCTCCTAATCATGGAGACGGTCTCGAAGCAATCAATCCTACATTCTGTTTAACCCCGTTAAATAGATCTTTTATTGTTTAAAATCCTTTTCTTCTTCCTTTTGAAAACCTCTCTTTCTTTAGCAAGACCGATCTCCGGATTGGGTGGAATGGATGCTCCTTGACCTGCCCATTCCATAACCTAAGCCCCGAACCCAAATCTCTTTCAAAATGGTTTTTCTATGTTCTCCAAACGAATAATATAGGTGGCGACTCAAAAAGATAAAATTCTTCTCACAACGCTACAGGCCCTGTTAATCTGGGTTGCAGCTCCTTGACCTATTTTTCTTGCTAGAAGTGTTACAAATCACCATGAACCATGTCCCATAACAAACTTGCTCCAATTTACTACTGAAATCATGAATTCTCCACAAATACACCCCAAGCATAATATCCATATATATTGTGATAAAATAAACTAAATTTAACTTAAATGAACTAAACTAAGTTAAATGATACAATTATGTAAAAATAAATGTCTATAAAATAGTTATTTATCAACTCCCAAACACTTAACCCTTGCTTGTCCCCAAGCAAGTTTTAAATTTAAAAAGTGAAAACAGGAAAGTAAGTAATGACCATATAAAAGAAACATAATAATATACTCCCCTCAAAACATGTTATGTTGCCTTAATCATCCTTCGAGTCATATTTTTTCATAGCCAAAAATTTCAAGATAAAGATCCTAAGAATTTATTGGGGAGTTGATTAAAAATTACAAATTCATACAACATAAATGGAACCAATCGAACTGCATCTGAGACCATCCCGAATTTAGGGTTGTAGTGTGCAGTGTACATGATAAGAGTGCGCGGTCACTAAAATTTTTTTCTGAGGAAAACATAAAGTTTTGCAGAATTTTTAAATGTATGTACACAGATGTATTATGATGCTTTTTTGTATTTTGTTTTTGAATAAGTAAAAAAGTAAGCACATGCACACACACACAACAGTTAAAGAAGGGGTAAAATGAAAGTTTGACCCTCATCATTGTTTTAAAAATCTTTTTTTTTGTTTTTGTTTAAAAGTTTTAAAACAATATGCATCCCCAGCAGAGTCGAAAACTGAAATTACCCAGATCCGGAGCGCGGACAGGTCATCTCGCGCTGTCGAGGCTGTGCTGCATTTTTCTCGTAGAGTCGCCACGCCGTTTTGATTGTGCCCAAAACATTGAGAAAAGGCTTTTGTTTTTATTTTTTGTTGTGTGATGAGATTTTTGAGTTCGGAGGTCAGGTTACGCCTCGGGTAGAGATAGTTGAGCTCACCCAAGTCACCTCGTATACACGAGTCTTTCGATACCCCTCTTTCTTTAAAAGTTGAGTGTGTGTGTGTGTGCTTTTAAAAATGTATTTTGAAAATAATGTCTACATTGTATGCTATGTATTTAAATATTGAAATTAATTGAAATAGAGTTGGAAGGAGACCTTACCAATGTTGGTTCGTGTCTATCTTTCGCGGGGAATGTGTTTGATTGAGTGTAAATAGTGTTTTGGGATGGACCGGGATGGACCGGGATTGCCTCGGGATGGACCGGTGTGTGCCGGTAAAGATTTGGGATGCTTCGAGATGGCTCGGGACAGACCGGCTGAGCTTCGGCATGCCTCGGGATGGCTAAGTATGTGCGGGCAGAGGTCCGGCATGCCTCGGGATGGCTAGGTATGTGTGGGCAGAGGTTCGGTGTGCCTCGGGATGGCTAGGTATGTGCAGGCAGAGGTTCGGTGTGCCTCGGGATGGTTAGGTGTATTCGGGCAGAGGTTCGGCGTTCCCCGGGATGGCTAGGTGTATTCAAGTAGAGCTTCGGCGTGCCTCGGGATGCCTCGGGATGGAACGGTAGGGCTTCGGGATGCTTCAGAATGGCTAGGTATGTGCGGGCAGAGGTTCGACGTGCCTCGGGATGGCTAGGTATGTGCGGGAAGAGGTTTGGCGTGCCTCCTGATGGCTAGGTATGTGCGGGCAGGGGTTCGGAGTACCTTGAGATGTGCGGGCAGAGCTTTGGCATGCCTCAAGATGCCTCAGGATGGACCGGCAGGGCTTCGGGATGCTTCGAAATGGCTCGGGATGAACCGGAAGGGCTTTGGGAGCGCCTCAAGATGGATCGGGAATGCCTCGGGATGGACCAGTAGGGCTTCGGGAGGACTTTGGAGCGCCTCAGGATGGATCGGGAGCGCCTCGGGGCGGCTTGGGAGGCCTCGGGAGGCCTCGGGAAAGGCCGGAGGGCCTCGGGACGACTCAGACTTGTCCTAGCTTGCTGGGAGGAGGGAGTAGAGAAGGGAGGTGTGAAAAATATGAGAGGGGGATCCCTTTATTTATAGGCCCAAGAAAAATGCAAAGTGGTCCGAACGGATTCTTGTGTTATTACCACTTTTTTGGTTTTCCCGGATTTGAGGAAATATTGTGGACTTTAAGGGAATTTTTTCATCATTATTTTCACCCTTCAAAGTGGTCCACGCAGACATGTTTGCAAGATGGCCATTTTTTATTGCAAGCTAGTTCTCGTCTAGAGCTTCCAACCATATATGTCATGTCTTAATCGGAGCCCATATGAAGGAGTTATGACCTCCGGGAGTTCGCCCTTAGTTTTTTCCGTATGCTCGGATGGAGAGCGGTCCAGATTGGGGTACTTACAGGTTCCAAGGAATGATTTTAAGGAGCTGATGTCTCACTTGTGTTTCCTCACTGGTAAATCTATTTGTGGCAAGAATGGAAATCACAATAGCTTCACTAGCTAGCAGTGGATTACTGCACAGCAATATATTCACAAATCCCACTGGATTGGCCCAATATATTGATGAAGGAGTTGTCTACCCATATAGACCTCTACATATCCAACACTAGGGGAGTTGATTAGAGGTGGAGACCTTTTTGTAGGCTACTAATAGCAATCTTTGGGAACTATGCCCAACGGGAGGAGCATAGAAAGCAAATCCCTGAGTTGATGGCGGATTAGTCCTCAGGTGAAGAATCTTTGGGTTTAAGTGTGTGCTATGCTTTTAGCTACAAGAATGATGATGACACCTATAAGGAGTTATGGGATAATTGTTGGGTTTTATGGGTCCATGCGCAGCGAAATTAGCATCTAAATAACACAAAACCCAAGAGCCTAGGATCCGTTCTATACAATTAAATTGAATTCCTATGACATAGAATTTACCAACCTTAAATGCTTTCCGTTCTTGAGCTATCGAACAATTATCAATGTGATTTTGAATCACAAACTTCGATCTTCAAGACTTGAATCTTCAGATTGCTTTGAACAATTTAAACTCTAGGCCTTGATCGTCGTACGAGCGAAGACTCTCTAGTAGTATCCACACGTTAGAATGAACCAAGAATGGTTCTTGAGGATTGCTAGATCCTTAAACCCTATGGAAGAAATATTGAGAAACCTTTGTTGTGATTTTCTTGAGAAAATTCGGCTGGGTTTTGACTGCTCACAGACTCATATTTATACTACCATAGTATTAATATTAGTTCCCTAATCGTATTAGGAAACTTAAGCTGTTAACGCCTCTTGGCATGAAGTGTCGCGCAATGACATATGCCAGTTTGGCTAGTTATGTCGCGCGATTGGACGAGTCATCTGGACATGTTCTGTCGCATGACACCTTATGCCAGATCAGGAATTCTCAATCATTTCTTCCTTTGGTTTAACCAATTCATTCTAGTTGTGTGTGACCCAATAGGATTATATTATGTTGGCAATGAGCTCGATCATATCGACCCTCATAAGACATAAGCGGACTCTAGGAAGCCATTATGTCTACCCATTTAATATAACGTAAGAGTTCACGTTTCCAATGGTACACTTTCATTTCTCCCTTTGTCTCACGATGTTATATTGAACACAAGTCATGGTCCACATCAACTTGTATTTGTTCAATGCTTTCTCGATGTTGAGTATAATGATAGTCCAATCATATTGGGATATGGCCATACACTTTCATCATTATCACTCATCAAGGGGCCCAAGCAAAACATCTCTCTTTCGAGGGACAAATTTCATCTTCTTGACTTATCATCCTTCCCATCATGAATCCGATCATGCCAAAGATAGCCTTTATAAATGTCGTGTTAAGATATCGTTTGACTAAAATCAAACATGACTTTCATTATACGTAAGGTCATGATAATCTAAGGTCTAGGGACTAAATGAAGTGACCATATGAGATTTAATTATGACATTTGACCATGACATAAATCTCATACGGGTCAAGTCCAGTCACTTGTTCTCTGACAAGTACCCATAAATTTAATGTGCATCTCTATGCATATAATCATCATATGATTATCCATTAACATTTATACTAATTATTCACTTAATAATTAGGGACGGAGATTATTACAATAAATATGCAAAATATATTATAATCAAATAGTAAATATTCTCTCTAATCAAGGATAAAGATGATACATAACGGTTTAAGTTAAACATAACTAAAGCCTAGGGCATTACACCAACACTCTCCCACTTGCACTAGGCTCCATCTATGTATCAAATACTCGTGGACCTAACATGACCATCATGCTTCTGCCTGTGCGAGGGTCTTTGCAAGTGAATCCCTAATGTCATCATCGGTTGATACTTTGCATATCTTAACGTCTTTTCATTCTTTATGAATTCCTCGAAAAACGTCTAAGTGAATGTTTGGATCGCTGTTGTGACCTTGGTTCCATTGTTTGCACAAATGGCACCACAATTGTCAAAACAAAGTTCCATCGATTAGTGATACTTGGAACATTTCCAAAATACTAAATGAACTTTTGATCCAGACTGCCTCTTTTAGCTTCATCATATGTTGCTAAAATTTGGCCTTAGTAGTAGAATCGGCTACAATTTTCTGCTTGGAATTCTTCCAATCAAAAACTGCACCTTTAACAAACATAAACACACAATCTAATTGCGATTTTAAATTAACTTTGTCAGATTGGAAGCTAGCATCTATGTAACCCTTACAATAAGATTATCTTCCAACCTTTCAAATACCAAGAACGTATCCTTAGTTCTTCTTAAGTACTTAAGGATCATCTTGACTACCATCCAATGGTTCTCAACAGGATCAGATTGGTATCGACTCGTCATGCTTAGACCATACGAGACGTCGGGTCTAGTACAAATCATGGCATACATGACAGATCCAAGTGCAGGAGCATATAAAACTTCATCCATTCCCTTTTGCTCATCAGTTGTCATAAGACAATGAGTATTTCTAAGAGAAACACCATGACCCATTGACAAGTTACTTTTCTTAGACTCATCTAAGAACCTTTTCAATGTGAGTATTTTGACTCAAAACAATTTATCCTTTTAGATCTATCTCTATAGATCTTGATACCAAGGATGTAAGTGGCTCCACCTATATCTTTCATTGAGAAACCTTTCCTTGACCAAGACTTGATACTTAAGTGTCAGAACTTTATTTTCCAATGAGTGAGATATCATTGTAATAAAACAATAGAAATAATACTACGCTCCCACTGAATTTCATGTATACACAAGGTTTATCTTCGTACTTGATGAAATCAAACTCTTTTACCGATTCATCAAAATGAAGATTCCAATTCCTTGAAGCTTGCTTAACCCATCTCATGGATCTTTGCAACATGCATACTTTATTAGAATTTCTCGGATTGAAAAAACTTCGGGTTGTGTACTATACACATCCTTAATAATCTTTCCATTTAAAGAAAGCCGTTTGACACCCATTTGTTATATCACATAGTCACAATGTGCGATTATGACAATTGTGTTAGAACATGGATTAATTAATATGTGTTATTTAATTCCATTTGTTATAATCATTTAATAATGTTAAAGTATAGACAAAATGTGTAGAATTCCATTAGGTGTAAGTACCATTAAATGACCCAATAATGGTAACTTCACACCATCATCTTATGAAAGGGTGTAGTCCCTAAATGAAGTGCCCCTTCTCTATCTATATAAAGGCTATCCATCAGCCATTTAGAGACATTTAACATCATTTACAACTCAGTCAAAACATTCTTCATTCATCTAAGAAGAACAAGTGTGGGCACTATCATTTAGAAGTACTATCTCCCTACTCTCTTCTTTCATTTAAGAACAAGATCAAGAACACAATCATGGATTCTTTAGGTCGCTTCCGTCTTCATCTTCCTCTCATTCTTAATCTAGTTGTGATTCGGTTCATGGTTTGATGGATCATTTTGTTCCAACAATTGGTATCAGAGCCTGCTCATATACTAGATTGAGTTTGAGTTCTAGTAAAAGCCTTGTGCTTTAATTTATTTCATATTTGTAATCCTTGTGTGATTTCATTTGGTTTTGTTCTTGTTCATGATACTCATCTTGTCTAAGAGTATCATATTCATAACTTCATTCTATTTCTGATTTTTTGGTTTTACTCAAAAGGCTTTCAACCCTTAATGTAAGATTATCCCATTTTTTGAACATAGCCACCATCCTTGGATGCGTTGTGAGTTTGTTCATATGCATAGCCACGCATTTTTAAATGTGTTGTGAGTATGCGGATCTACTTAATTTGGTTGAAAATTGAGTCACCATTGACTCGGCCAAGCACACCATTTGTACCAGCACATCGTTTGAATTTTTTTTGAAAAGGCGCCATCCAACGGTCATGGTGCTCGGCCGAGCACCCTAAGGACTCGGCCGAGCATGAGTGATCAGAAAGGGGTGTTTTCTGGAGTGTGTTGCTTGGCTGAGCACTTTCCTTGACTCGGCCGAGCACCACTCAATTTTGGCCAGATTTTCAAAATTTTCAATCTTTTGCTATTTTGATCAATTTTCATTCATTTTTTTTAGTAAAGTACACAATATTTTGTGCCCAGAATTTTGTGAAAATTTGTTAGTAAATTGTAGTATCTGGATACCAGTCGCGCTTCGGTGGTTCTTGGAGTTATCAAACTTTAAGAATGGACGGGTAGAACAAAAGGATATTGTCTTTTATTAATAAATTTCGTTTGTTTATTTACCATTTAAATTTTCAGAAATTACATTAAGGCCCTATGTTTTCGATTAATTATATCCTTAACATTTTTGGACAAACTTAACATGCTTGTTTTCCAAAGGAGACCTTGTTGATTAAATTCAAACTTGTTAAAAGATGAATGTAAGTATTGATATGTGATAACATGCTTGTTTCACAAAGGAGACCTTATTATTGACTAAGTGTTTACATTCATGGGGTAAATTGAACTAAACTTTTGGTCATTTTAAATGCTGTGAACCATCCCAAAGGAAGGCGGGTGTTTAAAGTGAATTGTTTATATTCTTTATTACCAGGGAATAAGTACCTTAAACTTTAGGACACTTTTTGTACTTGATCCGGCCCAAAGGAAGGCAAGTATTTAAAGTGTGTTGATTAAGCTATTTGTTTACCTTAAGATAAATCAAATTGTGAGTCAATTCGCAATCCAAAGATTAGTCTTGATGTCATGTTGATTATCTTTTATTTTGATGGAATTCATTTGATATAATTAATCATTGTGTAGTTTCTTATATATGTTTTGTTTCATTCTTGTTCTTCTCCTTCAGATTTGATTAATGCTTCATCCATAATTACTGCCATTAACAATATACCTTTGCTTACTGGGACTAAACTTAAAACATGGAAAAATAATATAACGATGATCTTAGGCAATATGGACATCGATCACGCATTAGGGGAATCAAGTCCCGCTGCTCTCACTTAAGGAAATACCGTTATAGAACGGAAAAATGTTGAGCAATGGGAACGGTCCAACCGCGTGAGTCTAATGATCATGGAAAATGCAATTTCAAAGACATTTTTGGACAATGTCTCTGATATCGAAAATGCTGAGTTTTTCTTTGAATTCTTGTGGAAACTTGTTTCCATACGGTACAAGGGTGAGGAAAATCTTCGGGAGTACATTATTGAATTATTTCAACTTTCGATCAAACTAAAGGCACATAAGTTAGAGATTTTGTAAGATTTGCTCATGCACTTAGTTTTGATCTATCGTCCTCCTCAATTTGGTCCTTTTGAAGTGACCTATAAATGTCAAAAGAAAAAGTGGAATATTAATGGATTACTTTCACATATGACATTAGAGGAAGATAGGATGAAATATCTCAAATTAGAAAATACTCACTCAGCATTTACTTCTTCTCGTGGGATTAAGAGAAGAAGGAAGGAAATTGCGGTTGCAAGTAAGAAGCATAAGGGATCATTTAAGGATCATAAACTCAAGAAACGCTTCTTTTGCAAGGACCTTACTCGCATGAAGAATGACTACCATAAGTATCGCAAATGGCGAATTCAGGATGGTATGTCATTTGGTCTTGTTTGTACTAATGAAATCAAAACTAAAGGCACTAAGAAAATGAATGAGTCCCATAATAATGAAATCAAAACTAAAGGCACTAAGAAAATTTATCAAGTGAAAATTCTTGTATTTTATGGCATAGGCGTTTGGGTCATATCTCTAAAGGGAGAATTGATAAAGCTTATGTCGGAGGAAATCCTAAAACTACTTGATACTTCGGATAAAACTTTTGCATTAAGTGCTTTAAAGAAAAATTTACAAACATTAAAGGAAATAGGATCTTTGAGAGTATCGAACGTCTTGGAACTAATTCATACGGATATTTGTAGACCATTCACTACTACTTCATGAAATGGTCAACAATATTTCATTACGTTCATGGATGATTACTCTCATTATGGATACATTATTTTCTTCATGTAAAGTTTCAATCATTGGTCATTTTCAAGTCTTTTAAGGCATAAGAAAGACTATTAAGAACGTTAAATCCGATCATGATAGTGAAAACTACGGACGGTATAACGTATTGGGTGAATAACGTCCGGGTCCTTTATATTCGCTATTTTGAAGAGTGTAGGATTGTCCCTCACTACACCATGCCGGGTCTAGCATAGTATATTGGAAAGACATAAATCCTTAAGGATATGGTAAGAAGTATGTTTTCTTGTACTTCTTTACCTCACTCATTATGGGCGAAGCATTAAAAACCGCATCATATATTCTCAATAGAGCACCTTCAAAAGCTACCGACAAAACCCCTTATGAGTTATGAACGAATAAGAAACCGTCCTTAAATCATCTTCATGTATGGGGATGTCCAGCAGATGCTAGACCTTATAGGCCTAATGAGGGCAAACTGGATCTTAATACTGTTAGTAGCAATTTTGAAGGGTATGCCGAGAGATCTAGGGGATATAAATTTTATGACCCGAAAACTAGAACATTTTTCGAGACTGGCAATGTTAGGTTCCTTGAGGATGTTGAATTTAGTGGGAGAAATAGTAATGATTTTGAATTTGAGGAGTTAGAGGAACCACTCTTTATTCCTCAAACTTTAGTTCCTGTTAAAAATCAAGTAATTGTACCTGAAATTCAACAAAGAACATACAATTCAATATAATATAGAGACTCCCGTAAATAACGGACAACATGAAAATGTTGGACATAATGAAATTCAACAACCTCAAAATAAGGATGAACCAGTGCCCTTAAGGAGATCTACTAGAGAAAGAAGAAGTGTTATTCCGGATATTTATGATATGTATCTTGAGGAGAATAAGGACACCTTAGGTTTAGTGGGAGATGATCTAATCACCTTCCATGAAGCCATTAATAGTTATAATTCTCATAAGTGGATCAATGCCATTAATGAGGAGTTAAAATCAATAAAAGACAATGACATTTGGGATCTTGTCCCATTACCTGAAGGTGTAAAACCTATTGGTTATAAATTTATATTTAAAACCAAAAAGGATTAGCAAGGTAATATGGAAAGATATAAGGCACGTCTTGTTGCTAATGGATTTACTCAAAAGGAAGGCATTGATTATAAAGAAACATTTTTTTTCGGTATCTTCTAAAAACCTCTTTTATGATCATTATGGAATTAATGGCACATTATGATCTTGAGCTTCATCAAATGGATGTTAAGACAGCCTTTCTCAATGGCGACATTGAGGAAACTATCTATATGAAGAAACAAAAAATGGTGACTGATTCGGATCAAACTAGTCAACTAGTTTGTAAACTTAAGAAATCCATTTATGGGCTTAAGCAAGCATCTCGTCAATGGTACTTAAAATTTAATCAAGTTATTCTTTCATTTGGTTTTGAAACGAATCTTGGTGAAGATTATGTATACCATAAGTTCAGTGGGAGTAGATTTATAATTTTGGTCTTATATGTGGATGACATTTTACTTGCTAGTAATAATAAGAACCTTCTAAAGGAAAACTAAGAAATTTTTCTCAAACAAATTTGAGATGAAAGATCTTGGTAAAGCATCTTTTGTATTGGGAATCCAAATTCATCGTGATCATTCACGAGGTATTTTGGAATTATCACAAAAGAGCTATATAGAGAAGGTATTACAAAGGTTTAGCATGGAAAATTGTAAACCACATGACACCCCTATCTCTAAGGGAGATAAATTCAGTCTAAAGCAATGTCCTAGAATTAATTTTGAATCCAAGTATACGGAAAATATCCCTTGTGCACCGGCAGTAGGAAGCTTAATGTATACGCAAGTCTGTACTCGTACAAACCTTGCATTTATTAATGGGATGCTTTGTCAATTCCAAAGAAATTAGGAAAAGAAGAACATTAAGTCGCATCCAAAAGAATGATGAAGTACCTATAAAACATTAAACTACATGCTTATGTATATAAAATCGGATCATTTTGAGATCATTAAGTATTTTGATTATGTTTTAGTGGATGCAAAGATGTCGAAAGACATCATATGGTTATGTCTCTTGTTGAAGAGAAATAAGTATAAAATGAACAAATAGATATACAACTTATAGGATCAAACTCCATGTTATTGGATCTATTTTGTAAAGCGTAATCTCTTTTGATGTTTCACGAGCATACTGCTCATATGGGTGAAACGACTTTTGATAATGCTTAAATCAGTGGGAGTTTGTGTTGTTTTCTATTTCTTTGTGTTGTTTTCTATTTCTTTGTGTTGTTTTTATTTATATTGATCTCATTTGGTTAAGTAGGACTAGTTGGAGAATATATTTATGCGTTCTTCATATATATTCATTAATATTCCATGCTACATATCTATACTTAATCTATGTCATTTAGTTGGATATATATATGTGATTAATGTGGGTTTAGTTGCGAATCAATTACAACGATTGCCCCTTTAGTCCCTATACTTATAAGACTAATGGACGGGATTGTATTGGATGACAATAAACGTGCACATAAGGGTTGTCGTTCATATTATAAATGATTTAAGGAATTTATTTAGTAAAAGATACATATTAATATTAATGCAAGTGGGAGATTGTTAGAACATGGATTAATTAATATGTGTTATTTAATTCCATTTGTTATAATCATTTAATAATGTTAAAGTATAGACAAAATGTGTAGAATTCCATTAGGTGTAAGTACCATTAAATGATGGGCATAATGGTAACTTCACACCATCATCTTTATGAAAGGGTGTAGTCCCTAAATGAAGTGCTCCTTCTCTATCTATATAAAGGCTATCCATCAGCCATTTAGAGACACTTAACATCATTTACAACTCAGTCAAAAACATTCATCATTCATCTAAGAAGAACAAGTGTGGGCACTATCATTTAGAAGTACTATCTCCCTACTCTCTTCTTTCATTTAAGAACAGGATCATGAACACAATCATGGATTCTTCAGGTACACGCTTCCGTCTTCATCTTCCTCTCATTCTTAATCTAGTTGTGAGTCGGTTCATGGTTTGATGGATCATTTTGTTCCAACAAATTGAAATTCTAATGGACTTTGGCATTGTAACTGGCAAAAAAGTTTCAACATAGTCGATACTATGAATTTGCCCAAATCCCTTTGCTACAACCCTTAGTCATGAAAGTATACACCTTCCCATCCATGTCGGTCTTGAAGACCTACTTGCACCTTTAGTTTTTACACCTTCAGGTGGATCAATCAAGTTCCAAACTTGATTATCAGACATGGATTGTAATTCGGATTCCATAGTTCCTAACTATTTATTCGAATTGGGAGTAGACATCGCCTCAGGATAGGAAGAAGGATCGTCATTCTCAATGACTTCCACCTTATTACTTTCCGATACAAGAAATCAATATTTCTTGAGTTCGGATCGTGACCTATCCAATCTACGATGGACTTGTGCATCTTGAACCGGTTTCACAACTCCTTGTGAACTTGGTTCCGTCTCTACTCTTGGTTCCATATTATTTTCGGGTTCTTGAATTTCTTCAAGGATTAATTTTACTCCCACTAGATTCTTTATTGAGAAACTATTTCTCAAGAAACAAATCGTATAGAGCAACAAACATTTTGTTCTCTTTGCGGTTGTAAGATTAATTTCCGAAAATAACCTTGTCAGATTTGGTGCTAACTTATCAGAGACAAGTCTCTTCTTATAAGCTTTGCAAACCCAAATCTTCATGAAAGACAAACTAAGTTTTCTTCCATACCACATCTCATGTGAGGCCTTATGAACCTATTTAGTAGTAACTCAATTCAGTGTAACTGTATTATTTCTAATGCATATCTTCAAAAGGAAATAGGAAAGTCTAATTGACACATCATTGAACGAACCATGTCCTACACGGTTCAATTCCTCCTATCAGACATACCATACAAAGTGGTGTTCTGGGTGGAGTCAACTTTGAAACGATTTCACAGTTTTGAGATGATTGTCAAACTCTTGGCTCAAATATCCATCACCTCGATCTAATCGAAGTACTTAATAGTTTTGCCAATTTGTCTTGTACTTCATCTTGAAATGTTCGAAACATCTCAAACGATTCACCTTTGGACTTCATCAGGTAGACATAGTCATATCTAGATAAGTCATCGGTGAATGTGATGAAACACCAAAATCTTCCCCTAGCAATGCTGCTTAATAGTTCACATACATCTCGTGTATAATGACCAATAAGTCACTAGCCCTTCCACTACTCTTAATGTAGGGTGGTTTGGTCAATAATCCCAATAAACAAGATCCACATTCCTCAAATGATTCAGAATCATATGAGTCTAAAAGTCCATGTTAATGGAGTTTAGATATATGTTTCTTATTTATTTGACCAAGCCGGCAATGCCATATGAACGCGTTGTTCATATTATTCGGTTTAGATTTCCCATTTATATTATAGATATCTTCAATATTATTTTGTTTCTCATCATCTAGGATATGAAGACCATTCAATGACATATGCAATAAAATAAGGCATATCATTAAATGAATATAAAACTTCTTATTCTCAATAAGAAAATTATATCCTTCATCATCCATACAAGAAACGAAAATAATACTCCTACCCAAATCCGGAACTTAGTAACACTTGTTCGAAACAAGTACTAGTTCACTAGGTAAATTGACTTCATAAGTCCCTATGGCTAATGCAGCAACTCTTGCTTCATTCCCATTCATAGGTTTAATTCACCTTCTTTGAGTAGCTTTCTATTTTTTATTCCTTGCACATTTAAATAAATGTGGGATCCAATCCGGTATCATATACCCAAGAACAAGAAGTCGAAAGGAAAATATCTATCATATAGATACTTGAAGCAGTAGCAATCATATTGCCCTTCTTCACCTTTTATGCCTTTCTAATAAGCCTTCCAACTTTGCTTCCAATGACAATCTCATTACCATGGTAGCAAAATGCATCCTTTTGAGACATTTTGGGTTTAGCCTCTTCGGCTTTGTAAACTTTCTCCCTAGGTTTAGCAACCTTTCCTTTACCTTCTCTACCTTTCCTTTATGAACCCTTTTCTTGTGTTAGCCATTAACACACTTGTGGATTGCTCCCTTTTGCATCTCATGCATTAGGAACCTTCACCACAACATACACCTTTGCCTAGCTTGCACTTGGAACATTTCCTTTGTGTGTTTGTGCTAGAATAAAAGCAGTTATCATGTGCTCAAAATTCTTCATAAGAATCTTTAAACATGGTGGCCAGTATAAGACAAGCAATTGTAAGTACCCAAATCTGGCTCATGCCTTCCGGTTAAGTTTCCCGGCAATTCCCCGGACTTTCCTAAAGTTCAGGAGCAATTCGGGAACTGTTCCGAACCTTCCGAGGGGCGAAGGGATTACTAGGAATTAAAAATCCATGTTTTCCTTTGGTATAAAAACCCTTCTAGAAGGCCACCTTGCATGATTCTAGAAAGGTGCTGAGTCATAAGGGATAATGTCGCACGGCTGCATTAGGCTAGAACTCCAACCCGCACGGCTTCATTAGCTATCACCAGACTGCCTATAAATAGAGACCTCCTCTACCCATTTTGATATACAGTTTTTAGCATTGAAACTCTGCCAAAATACCACTACAAAATTATAGAGAGTTGAGAGTGCCAAAAACCACCTCCCTCCTCCTTAAAGCCTTCCAAAGTTGGTCCTTCCCTAGGCAAATTCCAAGGAGATAGAGGACCACCACCATTGGTAACCTCTCATCCCCTTTTTCTTGAAATATACCTTGTATATATGTGATATTGCTCCTTGCTTTCCATATTATTGCTTACTTGCTTGGTATTTGATATATTGTTATTAAAGATTCTTTCTTTAAGCATGTAAATCATCCTACCCCTATTCCCCTATCACATAGGATCCATGGAGGATCCAACCCAAAGATGAACTAATAAGACCTCAAAAAAGGCTTGTTCTAGGGTGGATCTCTCCCATGGTGATGTGAAAAGTAGCATCCTTTGCTCTCAAAATCACATCTTTTCATATAAAGTTGCATCATTTGCATCAAACATGTTATCTTGGCATAAAAGTTGCATCCTTTGCACTTGAAACATCATTTTTACGCATAAAGTTGCATCCTTTGCATTCAAAATCATTTCTTTACATCCAAAAAAAGGCATCCTTTGCATCCAAATAGCATCCTTTGCACCCAAAATGTCATTTTTTTCATTAAAAATGTCATCTTTAGTTTAGAATGCATCCTTCATGTCCCTCATGATTAGATCTCTCTTTCCTAGGATTGCTTAGTGACCTTCCTAAGGCACGAAAAGCATAGGAAGAGCATAAAGATCCAATATTTATACCCTTCCCCTAGTCCCCTTTGATACTTGATGCATCCTTTGGAGCAGACCGATGTAAAGATTCCATCTTTACGTCATTTTCTTCCATTAAAGGTGCCATAATCCCTTTTGAAATGGA
Source organism: Adenophora triphylla var. japonica (assembly GCA_022495995.1). NCBI lineage: Eukaryota > Viridiplantae > Streptophyta > Magnoliopsida > Asterales > Campanulaceae > Adenophora > Adenophora triphylla. The sequence goes on from JAFEMH010003971.1 coordinate 27,670, forward strand.
TAAGTCTTGAACCCTATATCTCCGATCATCACTTGAGACGAGCATAATAGTCCCTACACAAGCTCAATCGTCTCAAGATGTAGGATTGATGGGCTAAGGATATTCCTTTCTAAAGAACCTCACTCTTGGACCATAAGAGAGAGTCCTTCTCTTGATCGCACATGACCCAAGGTCAAATAGTGATGATCACAAGTCCAAGATGAGGACGGGATCAAAGTCCCGAACACATAAAAATCCAAGGAATCCCGAGCGATAACCAACTAAATGGTTTATACGTCCGGAAGACAACTTGGAACATCCCCCCCCTCTTTTCAACACATGCACACAAGAAAGCACGCAAGCAAGCACGAAAAATGGAATCTTGGGAGACTTGCTTCGGCAAGGCACCTTGGGTGAACGCCAAACGTTCTTCCCAAGGGGTAACTTAATCTCCGGACCCTAATTCTTTTTTTTCAAAGTTTTGAGGAAATCAAAATGGCGTGGCGACTCCGTTTTTTCAAATTAAACTGGATGTTTTCAAACTCAAGTGAATCCAAATAAAACACAAAAAAGATTTGGGCCCCCACATTCACAGTTTGGCGACTCCGCTGGGGAAAAACCAAAGGAGAAAGATTTCATTTTTAAAATAAAAAAAACGATACCCGGTATATAGGTGGAAACCATTAACCTTCCTATATCGCTTCCTAACCCGAGGCTTGGGAAAAACGATGGTCTAACAATCCCACGTACCGGTATCTCTTTTCGAAAAATAAAAAAAAGAAATCTTTTCCTTTCGAGCGGGTTAGACTCCCGTCGCGGATTCCATTTGTCGTGCTTACTTTTTCTTTCTTTGCCTTGCATTGCATCTTGTTTCTTGGAAATTGTGCATGCTCTATATACTGAACATGAAGCCTTCTGGAGCTGAAAGGTGCCTAAAATGCTTGGGGAGCAACCTGAAAATGAAAAGGATTGGAACCTGGAAAATTGAGCAATGCAGCCGTACGGCTTAATCCGCCTCGGATTTCAGTCGGGCGGCCTCATTGGCAATTCCACCAGGACAAATTTGAGGTTAATCTGGCAGCTTAGGCAGCTTGGGGCTATTCAGTTCCAAAGCTGACCAGGCTCCAGAAAATTTACGTGCCTTAACTGTTGCATTTTTCCCCCGTCCCGAAAAATCATTCCTTTTAAAACACATTTCTGAAAATCTCTGTTTTAACTCAAAAAGGAACATTTTTTAGGAGACCGCACACTACGCGCACCTTATATATCCTGTACACTTTGCACGCACGTCCTTTAAACCCGGGATGATTGTTCAGTTGCAGTCACGGACAGCCTTACGATGCTCCCGGACGCGCACAGAATCATCCCAAACTCCCCATGGCAGCCAGTGTCGACCAATGCACAGTCCGTGTCACACGTTTCAAAAAACTGTGACTTTTGGTTGGTTTTTGGTTTAGTCCGTGTCATATAGCCCAGTTGCATATCCCCGTAAAGGTCAAGCCTTAGTCCATAACGGAAGTCAAGATCTTTCGCGCAAGCGAATCTCTGCCGAAATTCCGACAAGGAAAAATTGGCAAGATCTTGGCTCCTGCATTGACTTTGACCTTGACCCGCACGAAATGCGTAAGAATCGAGACCAAGTCCGTGCCAAAAATCCAAAGATCTTTCGCGCAAGTGGAGCTCTGCCGAAATTCCGATAAGGAAAAATTGGCAAGATCTTGACCCGGCATTGACTTCGACTTTGACTCACGCACAGCGTATGTAACGAAGTTCAATGTGACACTGTGTCATCCGGCTTTTACCGCCCGACCCATGCCTATTATCTTCTCGGAAATTGCTGAAAAGTCAAAACGTCATTCGCGCAAGCGAAACTCTGCCGAAATTCCGTTAAGATTGAAAGACGAGACTTGCCCGGCATTGCCTTGACTATAATCCGCATCGCTCGTGCGTTAAAAGTTCTTATGACCCGCTAGACCCGTTAGGAGCGTTCTTCTCTCTCGGTCGGTGGGATCCGCGTGCCCTATAGGACCCTCACCCGGGGCTGTCCACCCTGGGAGGTCAAAATACAGGTGGAATACGAGGGGCTTATAGACGTAGTGACGGAGCCCACTGATCCAGGATCTAGAGTAGTTGCGAAAAAGAAGGGCAGACCCCCTTTTCCAACCAAATAGAAATTAATAAAAGACATTGTTTTAAGTAAACTGGAAGATTCTTAATTTGCATATTGCTTGAGCCTTCAGCCTAAACACCTACCCCGAGTCTAAACCTCTCCTATCCCTTTCCTGTAGCGAGAAAGAAGTGGGTGAGAATACCGGGTCAGCGGCTTGTTAGCGCAGAATTCTTAGACAGTTCGCCAGAATCCTCAGTTTTGTCAGTCCAGAGAGTCAGAATGGCCGATTTGACAGAAAATAGCAGCGGTTTGGGTAACCAGATGACTAGGGAAGAAGAGCTAGCCTTAGCCTTGGAAAACAGTCGTAAGGTCCATGAGGAACAGCAAGCCATGCTCATTGATGCGCTCCGTCGTCATGGGGTTCAGATAGTGGTTGAGTCCAACGGTTCCCTGGTTATGGTAGAAGATGAGACTCCAGAAGCAGCCATCTCAGCTCCCCCAGCCTATAACCAATGCCCTCTTCCATCCACATATGATCCCTTACCAAGGACTACCCCTTTTCAGTCCTTTCCCACATCCCAAGCCATCAGGGTCCCAACACCCTCGCCTCCTCAGATAAGACCCAGCTTTGTTCCCTACCAACAGAGAGCAAACACCGCAGCTATCCCAGTTATGCAGCCTCTGCGTTACCCTATGGGACTCATTCCTTCCTCTCAGCCTGATCCAAATTTCCTTACCCTAGAATTCCAGTACCACCCTGACCTTTCCAACTTTGTCAATGCCTGTGAATTTGCCTATATCCCAGACAGCGACAGTGAAGAGTCAGTCGAAAATGAGAATAGGAATGGATGGATTTACAGTGATGATGACAGTTCAGTAGAAGGAATGAACCTGGAGTCGACGGAAGTGAAACCAAGAGGACAAGATGAAGTAGAAAACCACAGACCTGGAATGGGAGATGGTATCACTTCAAAGTGTGTCTGTAGCCTTTGCAAGGGCTCGGAAGAGAAAAGGGATGCGAGCTCAGATGAGGTAGGGTATGAATTCCACATCCTAGAATTCAACACTCCTTACAAAGACTTGGTCAGTGAATGGAGGAACTTGATCGAAGATTTAGCTGAAAGACGAAAGTGGGCTCCACCCACCGATCTAGAACACGTAAGCGTCATTGAGGCCAAACCCCCATCGGGAAGAGTAGACTCCATTGCAGTGCTAAGAGTCACCCCTGAGACCTTTTCCGAATAAGAATGTATGGAGGCCCTGGAAAGAGTCTTAAAGTTTGAAGCGACCCCGGTCCCTTTCCTATCCTATGACGACGGTGATGTTTTCTTGGTGATCCCTAAGTCGGGGGAAGAGTCCAGAATACCCCTTATATGGCGCCAAGTATCCCGACCTGCTTTTGCCCTCATTGGTCATCAGCGTCAAGATGAAAGTTCTCACGAGAGTTACTGTAGTGATACTGAAGAAGACACAGTCGAAATGCCGGAAGGAACGGTGGAAGAATGGTTAGCCCAGAAGCCGAAAAGCCCAGAAGGCCCTCCCGAGAGTAAAGAACAGGAACATGCCATGAGGTTTGACCCTGCAGAAATCCTTCTCGATGATGGAATCTCCCACTTCAGAAAGTGTTTGGCCAATGTCAAAGATGCCGTTAAAAGGTTGACCCCTAGAGAAAGAAGTTGCTAAGTCAAGGTGAAAAAGCCATTAGCCAACCTCCAAATCCCGGGAGCGATAATTCCTGCTGCATGTTGACCCTAAGAAGCCTGAATGAAACTGTGAGGGCTTTGAATAAGGAAGATGAAGCTAAAACCAGCCGGTTGCTAAGCCAATTAGGATGTCAGAACTCAGAAAAGGCCAGAAAGCCAGTGACCTGGGATCAGATTCGGGAAGCCGCCAATGCCTCTGATAATGTTGTTAATCAGGTTAATCAGCAGAGTTGGCCATACGCCAGCAAGAGCCCGCCTCTAACTTTGAAAGAGCTGAAGGAATCCTCCAGTAGGAATGATGACTCAGAAAAGTCTAATGTCTATGTGATAACTCGGTCTGGACAAATGAGTGTTGAACAGCCTAAGGGTGACAAAAGAAATGTCGTTCCCGAGCCAAAAACAGACAAAAGACCTTATAAGCCAGAAGCAAAAAAGCCAGACTCTGAAAAAGAGGATTCGGTGCTGACTCAATTGAAGTGTACTCAGGCCAATATCTCCTTGTGGTCCCTGTTAACCTATTCATACCCTCATAAGCTGAAGCTAGAAGAATGTTTGGCCAAGACCATAGTGCCCATAGATGTCACCCCAGATGAGGTCGTCCAGATGATTGGAAGTATACACTATGGAAACATCATTACCTTCACTGACTTGGACCTGCCAAAATATGGGGCTAGTCATAACAAACCTCTTTACATCACAGTCCAGTTGGAAGAACGTAGGTTGCCACGAGTATTAGTTGATGGAGGGTCTGCAATGAATGTCCTGCCAGCAAAGATGATGGATTTATTGGATTTGAAGCCCACAGATTTGAAGCCTTCTAGTCAGACTATTAAGGCCTATGACTCTACTGCACGATCAGTTCTGGGGATTGCTACTCTCAAGCTGTGGTTTGGCAAAAAGGTCATGGATGTTGACTTCCAAGTGATTGACATTCCGATCTCATTTACCGCTCTGCTGGGACGACCTTGGATCCACCAAATAAACGGGGTAGCCTCTACTCTGCACCAATGCGTCAAATTCCAGTCAAGTGATGGTACTATCACCACTATTTACGGAGACAGTGTCACTGTGGAAGGAACCAGCACTGGAGGTATCCCGATACTGGAAATTAAGCATGATGATGAAGGGTTTGCCTTGACCGGATTCTCTGTAGCTTCTTCCAAGGCACAAGTATGTTGCACTGACCTTACTACTACCTCCGACAAAATTCCCCCTGCTATGCGAATGATGAGAAAAATGGGTTATCTTCCCGGGCTCGGATTGGGTAAAAGACTTCAGGGTCGCGATACTGTTATTGATGTAAAGGAACAGACTACCAGATACGGCTTGGGATACAGACCGAATTCTCGGGATGACAGAAAAGCTAAAGGCACAGTTCCAGAAAAGCGAAGTGAAGGGGTCCATCTCCATCCTTACAGCTTGTCTCTGACCCAGTACTTAACAAAAGGTAGGACCCAATATGATGAAAATGATCGCCAGATCTCCCTGAAAAGAACACTTCTGGAAAATCTTGAGAAAGTTCGGGGAAAACCAGCAAATCCTGTTCGGAGAATGTTCCTTGACTTCCCGGATATTCCTGGGGCTACCACTACTATTCAGAACAAGTATGCCTTCAAAGGAAACCCAGACATTATCAAAGAATCTGCACTCTTCTCATCTGGGGTAATGGATTTCTCTGCCTTTGAGTTAGCTCTTCCGAAAATCATCTAGATAGATGCTGCCAGTAGTGAAGACAGTGAGTTGGGTTTGCAAAAGCTGTTTGATGAAGAAGCACAGATCCCGGATTTGATCGAATTCAGCTCAGAAGACGAGGTAGTTGATGTAATTGGAGACGGTGATGAAGAGCCTTTTGATCCCCGCACTTTGGTGACTAAGACAGAGATGCCGTTGAATAATTGGGAGACATTCTCAGGGCCGATAGCCAGCCGACAGCAAATGATCACGGAGCTTGGATTGGTACCCCGTCCTTCTCAACCCAGTCGTGTCAAACACCCTGTCATCCATACAGTTGAGTCAGGAATCTTTGAATTCCAGTCCTCCGAGTCATCCGAAGGCCTCACGCTTGAGGATTATGAATATGTAACCAATGTCATCTTTCCTCTTGCTTTGAATGAAATGACAGATCTTTCTGAGTATCCCCTTATTGCCAACTTAACAAATGATAAATTAACTCAAAACTTAACAACAGTTAATAATGAATCATTTGAACAAGATGAAAACACACTAAATGAACAATACATCCAAGAAATCTTTAAGCAGGTTACAAACAAAGAGGAAAACCGGGCCCAAGCTGCCGAGGAGGTATTGACAAGTGTTAACTTGGGTACTGTCGAAGAACCTAAAGAGACACAGATAGGAAACTTCTTCCAGGGGGTTGAACGGGATAGACTGGTCAATCTGCTCAGAGAATACATGGACGTGTTTGCATGGTCATACAGGGATATGCCGGGGCTAGACAGTTCGATAGTAGAGCACAGAATCCCTCTAGCACCAGATGCTAAGCCGCTAAAGCGAGCGAGGAAGATCAAGCCAGAATGGTCCCTATAGGTCAAAGAAGAGATTAAGAAGCTACTGCGGGTAGGATTCATCAGAGTCATCGAATATCCGACATGGTTATCCAACATTGTGACTGTAACCAAGGCCAATGGGAAGGTGCGCTGCTGTGTAGATTTCCGGGATCTGAACAAAGCCAGCCCCAAAGATGACTACCCCTTGCCAAACATAGACATCCTGGTGGACGCCACTGCCAACTACGAAGTCAAATCCTTCGTTGATGGCTTTGCAGGTTACAACCAGATCAAGATGGCTGAGGAGGACCAAGAAAAGACAGCCTTCACCACACCGTGGGGAACATACTGCTATACAGTGATGCCATTTGGGCTTAAGAATGCCGGGGCTACTTATCAGAGGGCAGCGACCGCGCTTTTTCATGACATGATCCACAAGGAGATTGAGGTCTACGTCGACGACATGATAATCCACTCCAAAGGCGAGGACGGACAGCATTTTGTTGACCTGCAGAAGTTCTTCAAAAGGTTGAGACAACATTCCATGAGACTAAACCCTGCCAAATGCACCTTCGGAGTGACAAGGGCAAAAAGTGCTTGGGTACATGGTCACAGAACGAGGTATTGATGTCGACCCTCGAAAGATCAAAGCCATTATGGACATGAGGCCACCTCGAACCCAGACAGAAGTCAAAAGTTATGGTCAAACTACAGTACATCAGTCGCTTCGTCAATCAGTTGACCACCATGTACGAGCCCATCTTCAAGCTCATGAAGAAGAATGTAGACACATAATGGATCGAGGAATGCCAGGATGCCTTTGATCAAATAAAGGTGTACTTAGTACATCCTCTGATGCTATGCCCCCCACATAGACAGAAACCTCTTCTGCTCTATCTCAATGTCACTGATACGGCAGTTGGGGCTATGCTTGCTCAGGAGAAGAAAGACTCTCGGGTAGAGAATGCCATTTACTTTGTCAGCCGGAAGCTACAGGGGAGTGAGCTCAATTATTCAGCGTGCGAAAAGACTTGTGTAGGACTGGTCTGGGTGGTCGGTAAGCTAAAGCATTACATGCAAGCCCAGTCTGTGAACTTGGTCTCAAAAATGGACCCCATCAAGTATATCTTTGACAAGCCTTCCCTCTCGATGCGTCTAGCAAAGTGGTCCTTCTTCTTAGCTGAGTATGACATCAACTATGTGACAAGAAAGGCCATCAAGGGTCAAGCATTGTCAGACCATCTGGCAAACTTCCCTAGTAATGAGGACCGCAGGACTGAACCCCAATTCCCAGATGAAGGGATCTTTGTAGTCGAGCCTGAGAGCCGATGGCAGCTTTTCTTTGACGGGGCTGCTACCAAAAGAGGAAATGGCGTAGGAATGCTACTGGTCGACCCGAAAGATGAGCACACGCCCATAGCCATCAAGTTGAACTTCCCTGCCACGAACAATGTCGCCGAGTACAAAGCTTGCATTGCTGGTTTAGAAGCTGCCTTAGAGAGGAATGTCAAGGAGCTCGAAGTCTATGGAGACTCAGCCCTGATCATCAACTAGGTCTCCAACAAGTGGAAGACTGTGGATCCTAACCTGCAAAAGTATCATGCCTATATGGAGGAGTTGACTGAGCAGTTCAGAGAAGTGACCTTCCATTACCTGCCAACGGAAAAGAACATATTTGCAGATGCTTTAGCTACTCTAGCCTCACTAGTAGAGATCCCCGAGGGAAAGGCAATAAAACCCCTCAGAGTGGGTAGAAGAGAGGCCCCGACTCTCTGTTGCGAAATAGACCTGGGGCCCAAGCCTATCAAGGAACCCTGGTACAATCAGATTTACCAGTTCCTTAAAAATGGAGAGTCAGCCTTTAGAGATGAAGAAGGTAGGCCAAAGGAAGGCATAAAAGCCAAAAGCTTGCAAGCCCTAAAACGGTTAGCTTCCCACTATGTCATTCTAGGGGACAATCTGTATAAGAAACGGTATCAAGGGCCGCTCTGTCTGTGTGTCACCCAAGAAAGGGCCAGAGAGTTGATGAATGAGGTCCACATTGGTCCCTGCGGTCCTCATATGAATGCTAGAGCCCTGATGCAAGTGATCCTCAGGATGGGTTATTACTGGATCTCCATAGAGAAAGACTGCGTTCAACATGTCCGACAGTGCGACAAATGCCAACGGTTTGCCAATCTCAATCACCTTCCGCCTCATGACCTGTACTGCATGACGACTCCTTGGCCGTTTGCAGCCTGGGGTATTGACGTGATAGGGAAGATAGCTCCAGCAGGAAGCAATGGACACGAATTCTTGTTAGTGGCAGTCGACTACTTCACAAAGTGGGTAGAAGCAAAGTTCTACAAGGTCCTCACTTCCAAGAAGGTGGCCCAGTTTGTCAAAGAAAACCTAATGTGTAGATACGGGGTGCCCAATGAGATCATTTCTGATAACGGGTCACACTTTGAAGGAGACTGCGATAGATTACTGTCAAAATTCAGAATCACTCGCCACAAGTCATCTCCATACAGACCTCAGACTAACGGAGCCGTGGAAGCTGCTAATAAGACGCTCGAGCGGATCATTCGGAAAATGGCCACCCGTGGTCGTGATTGGCCTGAGAAGCTGCACCTAGCACTCTGGGGCTACAGAACGTCTGTCAGAACAGCTACGGGAGAAACTCCCTTTGCCCTAACCTACGGGATGGAAGCAGTGTTGCCAGTGGAGTTGGAAATCCCATCATTAAGGGTCTTCCTGGAAAACAGTGTCAACGAGGTAGAGTGGCTGCGTAGCCAGCATGATAAGTTGGCCCTGCTCGACGAAAGGAGGCTCAAGGCCATGGAACACACCCGAGCCTACCAGAGGCGAATGGCCAGAGCATTTGACAAAAATGTCAAGGCCAGGGACATCAAAGAGGGTGACTTAGTGTTGAAAGTGAAGCCTCCTACCAGAGATAACCCCCTGGGAAAATGGGAACCCGTTTGGATCGGCCCGTATGTGGTGCAAAAGATACTATCGGGAGGAGCAATGAAGCTTGCAGACCTGGATGGCAATCCCTTTGTCCACCCAGTCAACGGTGATAAGCTCCGAAGGTACTATGTATAAAAAAAAAAAGAAGAAAAAAAAAGATAATAAAAAAAAGGAAAAATAAAATCTTAGTGCAAAAAGAGTAATGCCCAGCTAGGCTGAAAACCCAAAAAGGGCGTGAAATTACCCGGGATTTCGCGCGGGCGCGAAACGCGGTTGTCTTTCGCGGAGGGTTGGTGTCTGAGACCTCGCTTCATGGGAAGGAAAAAATGAGGAGTCGCCACACGGTTTTTGTATTTTGAGCCCAAATGTTGAGAAACGGCTATTGAAAATGGTGTCGTTTTTATTGGTAGCAAAAACATAGGAAAAGGCTTTGAAAATGGGGATCATTTTTATTGGCAGCAAAAACGAGTAAAAAGCTTTTTTAGTACCAGAGATTGTTAGGTTCGGAGGTCACGTTACGTTTCGGGTAGAGTATTACGAGATCGCCCGAAACGCCTCGCATGACGAGTCTTTCTACCTTTCTCGAAAACGTGTGTGTGTGTGTGTTTTGAAATGGGGGCTTGAATGACAAGCTTAATCTTGGTTTGAATGTCAAACGTTGATTAGGTGACTTTGTTTGAAAAGACGAGTGTTTGAATGACAAACGTCGGTTTTGAGTTGAAATGAGCGTTTGCGTGGCAAGCGTCGATTTTGAGTTTGAAAGGAGCGTTTGCGTGGCAAACGTCGACTTTGAGTTGAAAAGGAGTTCGAAGGTCGAACTCCGGTTTTTTGAACCGGGCGAGTCATTGTTAACGATTTTTACGGGAAAAATGCGTATTAAATGATTTTGAGTTTTAAATGGCGGCTTTTAGTTTGAAGATGAGCGTTTGGAGGCCAAACGTCATGTCGCGCGTTTTTGAAAGAGAGTTCGACGGACGAACTCCGGTTTTGAACCGGGCATTACATTGTTAACGATTTTTACGGGAAAAATGCGTATTAAATGATATGCGATCAACGAATCGGGTTGCGACTCGGACTTTGAAAAGTAAATACTATCACGATCCAAACGGGTCGGACTTGTAAATGACAGTATTTAAAGCAGTGTCAACGGAATCAAACGATCCGGAATCGTAAATGACGATCAACGAGGCCAATCGGCTCGGAATTGTAAATGACGATCAACGAGGCCAATCGGCTCGGATTTGTAAATGACAGAAATTAAATGACGATCAACGGATCGATCGATCCGGAATTGGTAAATGACGATAAAAGTAAACGGAACGGGGTCGGAACGCCGTTTTAACCCGTGATTACTTCTCTTACGGAAAAAGAAGAGGATCGAGGGGCTAAAATGTATCGGACCCCGTTAGACGGAGGCGTCTACATTTTGATAATGTTGTTCGAAACGGTTGTAGCGACTGGCGCGTAAACCGAGATGGAACGAGAGATTTAGAGAGAGGGAGTTATACCTATGGCTAGGGTCGACTCCTTTGGCTCGAAAGGTGTGTACGGGACACGGAAAGTAGTTCGAAAGGTTGTTTCAAAGTAGTAAGGGGCGTATTTGATCAAAATACGAAGGTTTCACGCGAATCGAGACAGAACGGAAGCTCGGAAGGGGTAAAGATCAGTTGGGCCGTGGGGTGTGGTGAATTTTTGGGGTAAAAAGTTCCTCTTTTTGGCTTTGACAGCCATTTCTATTTATAGGTGAAAAATGCAGTAGGAGTTCGGACGGACTTTGCCTGAATCCAGGGGGTTTTGTGGTATTTTGAGAATTTGAAGGACTTGCTGGCAATTTCAGAAAATGTGCACAGGGAGTCCGGCCGGACTTGGCTTGCAAATCAGGGGTATTTTGGTCTTTTGGCCTTGATTTGTGATTGAAGAGTGACTAGAGGGAGGTGGCATGGCTGCAACGTGCCCTCTGAGTCACCAGACATGTGGGAGTTCGTTCCCCGGTCCCGGTTTTGTCCGTTTTTTAAAATAACAGTCCGAAAAATGTCCGAAATGCCCCCGGAAAGTGCCGGAAAGTGCGTTTTTCCGGGAAAGACGTACTTTTACGTGTGATGACACGTGTTAAGTACGCTTCGACGTCGGGATGCATGGGGCAGTCTCGGGACGTCTCGTTGGCACGGCAACGGGGAGTTTAACGAGTTCCAGTTAACCTGGAGCGGGCCAGTTAACGGATTTCGGTTAACTTTCTGACGGATTTTGACGATCCGGATTTGGGTACTTACAATTATCCCCTCAGCGACGTCACTTCCGAAGGAGGTGGGGTCGTTGAAAAAGATAAGGATCCAAATCGGGATGCCTTACTTTGAAAGAGACCTGGGCGGTCAGCTGGCTGGACCCTTAGCGAAAAGGATTCCTACGTATCCCGAGCGGGAATCAAGCCGATCGTAGTTCGAAAGGGGGCAAGGGCCGCACATGGGGACCTTGACCTGAGCGAGACGTGTTAGGAGGCGTCTAAACCTGAATGAGACCATTCGCGAGGTACCTGTACCTGAATGGAGACTGTTAGGAGGCGTCTGAACCTGGGACTCCTAAAACCTTCGAGGGCGTGTGGCGCCTCAAACCGGAGTTGCTGAATCATACGAGGGCGTGTGGCGCCTCAAACCGGAGTTGCTGCTGACGAGGGCGTGTGGCGCCTCAAACCGGAGTTGCGAGGATACATTTATCCTGTGACGAAGGCGTTCGTGCCTTGGGTGCTGGGCTTATTGCTGTTGCCAGGTTTATCCTGCTGGGGATGAGCATTCGGGCTTACCTTGATGGCCGAAGAGGGATTGTTGTAAAGCGTTCGTGCCTTGGGGTTCGGGCTTATTGCTGTTGCCGGTGAGGTGGAACGGTCGGGCTTACGACTGGCGGCCGGGAAGATGAATGTTCACTTGCTGAAGTGAAAAGGTGTTCGGGCTTACGAGGATGGCCGAAGAGGGATTGTTGCAAGGCGTTCGTGCCTTGGGGTTCGGGCTTATTGCTGTTGCCGGTGAGGACGAACAGCGAAGGTCTCGATAGGAGAGTGGAGGTCGGACCGCGAAGGTCGGGATTGACTGTTTGAGATCGGACCGTGAAAGGTCGCGATTAAAGATTGAAATCGGACCGTGAAAGGTCGCGATTGAGGATTGAAGTCGGACCGTGAAAGGTTGCGATTGAGGATTGAAATCGGACCGTGAAAGGTCGCGATTGAGGATTGGAATCGGACCGTGAAAGGTTGCGATTAAGGATTGAAATCGGACCATGAAAGGTCGCGATTGAGAATTAAAATCGGACCGTGAAAGGTCGCGATTGAGGATTTGAGTAATGGTGAAAACCATTAGGAATTTTAATGTCTGGAGACGAGCGTTAGTGAAAACTAACTGGGAATTTATCCTCGGGGGATGGGGTGTTAGAAATGTCTAACTGGGGAAATTTTATACTTATGGGAGGGCCAAAAGAGGTAAAATTGGAACTGCATAAAGTTGAGGGGCCAAAGTGGCAGAAAATTTTCCTGGTGCAGTAAGAGTCCGGCCGAACTTTTACTGAATTTGACCAGGGCCTATTCAGCGCCGAGGCCGAGGAAGGAGAGGCCATTTTCTTCCATAAATTCCGACGAGAGGGAGAGAGAGGAGGAGAGAAAATCCAACCCAAATTGCAAGGTTTGCTCGTATTTGTGAAGGAAAATCGCTATGGAAGGTGATTTAGGACCAATGGCTCGCCACGGAAGGACCGATGACGAAAGAACACGGTTGGTTCGGACCATTCGAACCATTGTACATCCATTGAATCCGGCGGAGTTTTATTCGGCGAGGGATAGACACAACTCCAAGGAAGGGATCAAGAGACAAGTAAGCTTCCTACAAATTCCATTAATTTTAAGAATGTGCATTCTTTAAATGTTAGAAATTAGTTTAGGAATGAACTTAGGGATTTTGGTGCCCGAATTGGGGCTTTTGACTTTGCCATGAATTGTTGTCAAAATTGACTAGGATGTAGTTCAATTGACACTATGGGTGGATGACATAAAAATTTTGGTTGCAAAATTCCATGTCTAGATGCATTTTCCAAAATTAAAGTAGCTTTAATTCGGGACGAAGTAAATTTTCGAAATGTTCGAAAGAGATTTGAAAGTTCCGGTTTCAACGGAGTTTTTGAAAGATTTTGAAAGTTCCGGATTCGACGGAGTTTTCGAAATGATTTTGAAAGTTCCGGATTCGACGGATTTTTCGAAATGTTTTGAAAGTTCCGGATTCGACGGAGTTTTCGAAAGATTTTGAAAGTTCCGGATTCAACGGAGTTTTCGAAAGATTTTGAAAGTTCCGGATTCGACGGAGTTTTCGAAATGATGGGAATATACGTAGGAAATGAATGAGAACCGTATCTGCATTGCATCCTTTTGACATGCGTTGGTGCATTACATTGGACGTTGCTTCGTGTCTTTGTTTGTCTGTAGGGGACAGGGACGGTTAATACCCACAACCAGAAGAGTCGGGGTGCTTTTGAGGCGGTGCGAGCATTGTGGGATATTATCCTGAACGTGGCTTGAGAGGGAGAGAGGAGTCCGCGGCAGCTGGTGCTTGACTCCGGGCTGGCTGGGTTCATCGATGCCGTGGCTGCTGCGGCGATACGCCGAGGGCCAGGTCCATGTATGTTGCTCGAGCAAGTATTGGTGGGATACGACCCACACTTTCCCTTTCGATGGGGAGGCGACGGTGACTCCCACGGATTTTGCCGCTATCACCGGGTTGCCGACTTATGGCAACACGCCGGTGTGGGTTGATGGTTACACCCCGGAAGCGGTTGTCGGGGCTGCTGGGTTTTGATATTACCGATGCCGGGGGCTTAGGCATTCGGTACAGCCGATGGAGAGGCATGCGGAGGCGGGTGTCGCCGCTTATCCGGGCTGGATCCTTGAGGATGACCGCGGAACCCCGGCTCAAGGGTTCCTTTGGTTTATTTGTCGCCGACTTTGTTCCCGACTTCGACACATCCTGTCACTTCCTCTCGCTCGGGTCGCCGACGTCTGGATCTTTGTGAGGGGTTCGCGTGGGGGAGGCTGGGTGGCCGAGCTCTATCATTCCCTGGACAGATTCTCGCGGGGAGAGGAGCACTCCTTTAGCTGCTTCACGCCTGTCTTGGATGTAAGTTTACGTACTTTTTCTCTTCCTTGCCTCTTTTATGTACTCGTATGTATCTGCTTTGTAGCTGACATAACTTTCCATTCTCTTGGCAGGTCTGGTGCTATGAGGTGTTCAGTCCGCATGATTGGGACATCAAGGAGCCGTACCGACCCATGTTCCCTGCCATGCTGGTTTGGCAGAAGAAAGCGAAGAGGGCAGTTTCGTCGAGAGTTGGCACTCGAGTGTCATACGAGGAGGTGTCCCAAGCCCTGAGCCGAGAGTTTTCCGAGAGGATTCGGTTGACCTGGTGGAGTAGGTTCGATGCCATCGCTGTTCAGATTGCTAGCGAGACTACACGGCGGCGGAAGCTCCTGGTGGGACTTTACTGCGACGCCATGTATCTGGGGGAGCGGGTGACTCGTCAGCATAGGCCGGGGTCCCTTCCCTTGGTGCCGGTGGATCCTCCTACGTACATGCAGCATCCCCGGGAGATGCCGCCTATGATGCTTTCTTGAGGATGAGGCTGAGGAGCCCGCAGGTGCAGCATAGAAAGGGCGAGGTCCCTGGAGGTCCTCGAGATTTTCCGGTCCCACGAGCTAGGCTGGCGTACGAGGGGCTGGATGGTTCGCGTAGGCGACTTGTGATCCCGCTCCCGGCTGAGCCGAGACCACGATACAGGGCTGACCCCAATGCTTCGGTGAGCACCTTTTGATTTTCTGCATTTGATAGTAGTATTCTGCATATGTTGCATCTGTACTTTCTGCTTGTCTTCTGATGACTTTCCTGGTTCGCAGGTGTCTGGCCGTACGTACAACGATGCCATGAGGCTGGTGGACGGGTGGTCCGCCTACGCTAGGAGGCTCGTGGAGTTCATGCGGTGTAGTTCCCGGAGGAGCATGGATGTCCGTGATCGGGGGCCGTCTAGGCCGAGAGATTCTCCTGTTCCCACAGCTGGTGGGGAGGACTTTACACAGGGGTTCGGCCAGTTCGCGGGCGGAACGGCTGGATTTGGAGCTCCTTCTTCTGCGCACTCGGGGCACGAGAGGGGGGAGTCCTCGAGTTCGCATACTCCGAGGAGACCTTTTGCCTATTCTCGGCCGGAGGAATTTGGGGAGTTCCTGTTTGCGGCGGATCCGGCAGCGGCGGAGCAGTGCGTCGAGTGCACGGATGACGAGCAGGACTCAGAGTAGTCCTATTTTACTGCTTTCTTTCTTTACTGCTTTGTTTAGACAAAATGCATGTATTTGTTAGGAACAAATTTGATTTGAACCGTATTTGCAAAAAGGCGCCCGTGGGGCGGAACTCGTATTTCGCATATTTATTCTGTGATCACCTTCTGTTATTTTTGGCAAATAAGGAAGTAGGTTAATCAAAAATAAATAAAATGAGAAATGCACTAAAAATTGAACGGGTCAAAAATTAAGCATGTATGCACTAATTATTAATTATTTGCACTGTTGCAGGAGCCCGGGCGGAAGGGATGCGATATTGGTTGAATGAAACCATGGGCGGCACGCAGGTTTCTTAAGGGTGAACAGGAGTTGTTTGGAAATGTTTCCAATTTAGGCGGTAGGCTGCAGAGTTGACCAAGTCAATCGGCAGAGAGTCCGGCCGGACATGGAATGAATTTCCAGATTCTTTAAATTGCGGTTTCGGCTTTGCAATTGGTTAAGAAAGCGCATAGTTTTTGATCATTCCGCCGAATTCTCTCAAACTTCCAAGGTTCCCTTCATTTTTCATGGCTCCCTTTCCCAAGTTATCATCTCGGATGCAAGAGCGATGTTTGGACAACTTTCGGTCGTGGGTACGGAACAACACGAGGCGTAACAAAGGGTTTTCGAAGGTCATTACGGGATTAAATCTGTTTGGGCTTTGAAGGAGCTCATGCCATTGGGATCTTTTGAGAGCCGCGTCTCGCTTCCGGGACGTACGGAGGAATGTGTACGGCTTTTCGTACAACGAAGTCACTCCTACGTTTGAAGATTTTCGGGCCATTCCAGGAGGACCCGAGATGGAACAGCTAGTTCTTCCGTATCTTTGGTGGCATGGCCACGGTTGAGAAGGTAGTGTCTTTGTTTGGTATCTCGGTGGAGAAGCATACGGGATGCCGATACAGATACCGATTACGTTGACATTTCGGGACCGCCCGAAAGATTTGCGGAGCCGAGGGGAGCGTCTTTTTGTGGGACGCGTTTGCTCTGTGCGCGATTGCTACTCTGTTCACATTCACGTCTCAGGTGTGTGCCATCACAGTGTCCTGGACCTGGTGAGGCAAAGGCCGGAGTGGGGAGACATCTTGCCGCTGGTCTTGGGCGAGACGTTCCTGGGCATAGGTCGGATGGCAACCGGTAGCCGATACATGTGGGGAGGGAGTCCCGCTATGCTTACCATGTGGTTGAGGGAGAGGCTACAGATGATACCTGAGGTGCCAATGTCTTGTGACGCTTGGTCTTTCTCTCGACGTCCTCTCGGTGATAGGGGCGATCAGCCGAGCCGGAACTCTGGATGGCCGCACATTGCACGCATCACTTGCGATGGTGGGTTCCCCATTGGAAGTTACGAGACTTGTAGGACCACTAAGGAGGGTCTGTTGGTTGTCGAGTGTCGGGCCGTCTCGCACGTCTTTCTACATTCCATCATTGGTTCTGCGACAGTATGGGCTGGAGCAGGTGCCACTGACTGATCTGAGTTATGCTGCTACCTTTGAGGTGGGATCTCTGCGGATGGAAGAGCCTTCGACGCTATTGCTGATCACCCGGTGGTGGCAATACACGTCCTTTCCCGCGGGGTTCTCTTTCACCGGAGAGAGAGGGCACTGCTGTCGACGCAGATATCGAACCGGTACGAAGAGTGTATAGGGGAGACACAGATGGCTATCTTGTGGAGACGGAGTGAGCCGTTGGGTGCGATCACACAGATGCCTCGACCTTGAGGAGGACCGAAGCAAGGGTTAACCCAGGAATCGTGCGCGATGCCATGGATGATTATGAGACAAGTGCTGACGGGAGGCCAATCAAAGCACCGTGATGATGGCTCGAAGCGAGGCGGCTCGAGACAGTAGCTAGAGAAAGGGCTGTGTTGACGGCCGAGGCTTGACGGAGGCGTCGGGAAGAGTCCTTGAGCCGAGGTAGAAGGCCTACCGGAATTTTTCTGCGAAGGTGAAGAACACTCGCCGGGGAAAAGGGAAGGGGAAGAAGGATGAAGGACCTAGTACGGGAAACTAGGTTGACCTTCTTGGTCGACTATCCACCCATTGTCATTGCAGACACATTAATTGATTAATGTTTTATTGTAGTTTTGCTAGCGTGTAGCGAGTCAAGAGTTGACCTTGCTTGAACTCATCAAAGAATGTTTTAACCGTTATGAATTTGTAGGTTAAATGAAAAGAGTTTTTCGAAACACAAGCAATTGATGCTTATTGTATTTTTTTTTGTTTTTTAGACCGAACCAATGATGGCTGCCTACGTTCCCCTTTTACAATTGGACTAAGGGGCTCAGGTCACCGTAGTTCGACACTTTAGGTGAATTTGAGAAAAGCAAAGACAAAAGAAGTGCGACCCTGTTTTTTACCTGGATCATTAGCGGGAATGTATCCAGTTGGGTATTACTCTTTTAGCACTTTAATTTTACTGAGAGGACAGTGTATGGGGAAGGTGAGTTGACTCGTGCTCTTCCTCAAACGAAGTATCTGCGGAGCTTGCTTCCGTTCACGGGGTTAACGAAAGGATTTCCGTCCAAATCTGCTAGCTTCATGGCTCCTCCGGAGAAGATTCTTTGTACCACGAATGGTCCTATCCAGGTAGGCTCCCACTTTCCGAGGGGATTGGTCTGCGTAGGAGGCTTTTCCTTTAGCACCAAGTCGCCTTCTCTGATGTCTCGGATCTTGACTTTCTTATCGAATGCTCGGGCGATTCTGCTTTGGTAGGCTCGAGTATGTTCCATGGCTTTCAATCTGCGCTCGTCGAGTAGAGCAAGTTCGTCGTGACGGCTCTGTAGCCATTCGACTTCATTGATCCCGTTTTCCAAGAGGACTCGGAGGGACGGAATTTCCAATTCCACGAGCAACATCGCTTCCATTCCATAGGTAAGCGCGAATGGAGTCTCCCCTGTGGCGGTTCGGCGGACGTTCGTATCCCCGCAGGGCTAAATGTAGCTTTTCGGGCCGGTCCCGACCTCAGTGGTCATCTTTCTAATTATCATGGCGAGAGTTTTGTTGGCTGCCTCTACTGCACCATTGGTTTGTGGTCTGTAAGGAGAAGACTTGTGACGTGTGACTCTGAATTCGGTCAGTAGTTGGTCACAATCTCCTTCGAAGTGGGTCCCATTGTCGGAGATGATCTCGTTGGGCACTCCGTATCGGTACATGATGTTCTCTCGGATGAACTCGGCCACCTTCTTAGAATTCAGTACCTTGTACGATCTGGCTTCTACCCATTTGGTGAAGTAGTCGACTGCGACTAAAATGAACTCGTGACCATTGCTCCCTGGAGGAGTGATCTTGCCGATGACGTCGATTCCCCATGTGGCGAAAGGCCATGGCGTAGTCATGCAATAGAGTTCGTGAGGTGGGATGTGATTGAGGTTGGAGAACCGTTGACATTTGTCGCAGCTTCTGACGAACTGGATGCAGTCTGTTTCCATTGATATCCAATAGTATCCCATACGGAGAATGATCTGTGTCAATGCTCGGGCGTTCATGTGCGGACCGCAGGTTCCGTTGTGAACTTCATTCATTAGCTCGCTGGCTTTTTCTTTGCTTACACACCGAAGGAGTGGCCCTTGGTGGCGCTTCTTGTACAACATACCCCCCAGAATGACGAAGTGGGATGCCAGGCGTTTTAATGCCATCATGTTTTTGGCTTTGATCCCTTCTTTGTATTTTCCATCTTCATTTGTGAAGGAAGCTTCTCCGCTTTGGATGTACTGGTAAATCTGATTGTACCAGGGTTCGTCGATCGTTTCTTTTTCTTTTTTGATCTCACAGCAATAGGCGGGTGTTTCCCGTCTGCCTATTCTGAGGGGTTTTACTGCTTTCCATCGGGAATTTCGATAAGAGAGGCGAGGGTTGCCGGGGCGTCTGCGAAGCGGTTCCTGTCTCTTGGAAAATAATAAAAAGAGATGTCCTTGAACTGAGCAATGAGCTCCTCCATGTACGAGTGGTACTTTTGAAGGCCAGAATCTACCGTCTTCCATTTCTTGGACAATTGATTGATGATCAATGCTGAGTCTCCATATACATCCAGCTCTGAGATGTTGCGCTCGAGGGTGTGAATGTGTGCCCAAATTCTTTTGTTTATTGGAATTCACGCGAGTTTGAAGACATCCGAGTTATTTGAAAAACGGAGTCGCCACGCCATTTTGATTACCTCAAAACTTTGAAAAAAAGGTTTTATGGGTTCGGAGGTTAAGTTACCCCTTGGGAAGAACGTTTGGCGTTCACCCAAAGTGCCTTGCCGGAGCAAGTCTCCCTAGATTTCATTAATCGTGTTTGCTTACGTGCTTTCTTTGTGTGCATGTGTTTGAAAATAAGGGGGGGGAATGTCCCAAGTTGTCTTCCGGACGTACAAACCATTTGTTGGTTGTCGCTCGGGATTCCTTGGAATTCATGTATTTGGGATTATGATCCCGTCCTCATCTTATGACTTATGATCATCGCATTTTAAACCTCGGGACCCTCGGGACTTGCGTGATCGAGAGAATGACTCTCTTTTGGGTCAAAGATGAGGTTCTTTAGGAAGGAATGTCCTTAGCCCATCAATCCTACGCTTTAAGACGGTCGAGCTCGTATAGAGGCTTCATACTCATTCTTAAGCGATAATCGGAGATATAGGGTTCAAGGTTATCCTTTTCCTAAAGAAATCATGAACCTTTAATGGAAGGAACGATGCAAAGATGAGAACTTTTACACCGGTCCGTTCCAAGGTTGGGGAAAGGGGAAATGTATGATAAAAAAAATGACTCTTTAATGAAAAGATGACATTTTGGTTTTAGCAAATGATGCTTTTTGATTTAAAGAAATGATCTTTATGCAAATGATGCATAAAGATTTGATTTTTATGCAAATGATGCATTGAAAAAGGGGTTTTGATGCAAAGGATGCATTTTTATTGAAAAAGATTTGATCTTTGTATGCAAATGATGCATAAAGATAACATTTTTATTGGAAAATAGGGATTTTAGGTGCAAAGGATGCACCTTTATGAAAAAGACTACATTTTTATGACAAATGAGGTCTTAATGCATGCAAAGGGGAAAGGGGGTGATAAAGATATGATCTTTATGAATAAATGCCAAGTCCCAAGCAAGATATATGAATGCAATGAGCAAGTATATCAATTAAAATGCAAGGTTAGGGCGTGCGAGGTTACCAATCGTTTCCTTCGCTTCTTCGGACGGAGCTAGGAGGAGAGGTTCTTCTTGGGTCTTCAAGGAGGAGGGAGATGGCTTCTTGAGCTTCTTCTTCGCCTTCTTGAGCCTTCAAGGGTTTTTCTTCACGTCTGGACTGCTATGGAGTGTGTGTGTGTGATTGTTTGTGTTGTTGTTCTTGTTGTGTTGTAATGGGTAGAGGAAGGCTCTATTTATAGGCAGTCTGGATAAGGCTAATGAAGCCGTGCGGCTGCAGGCCCTTTGCAAATGAGGCCGTGCGGTCTTATCCACAATGACTCAGCATTCTAGAACCATGCAAGGTGGCATTATTCTAGAAGCTTCTCCCTAATTAAGAAAAACGTGTTTTCTTAATTAGGAAGGCTCCTTACAGCCCTAATTTAAATTTGGACTGTTCCAGGACATTTCCGGAACACTAGGAAAGTCCGGGGAATTACCGGAAAACTTACCGAAATGTCGGGAAAATTAACCGGAAGGCATGAGCCAGATTTGGGTACTTACAGAAGCCCCTCGGCAACGTCACTTGCAAGGCGAGTGGGGTTGTCGATAGAAAAGGATCCGATCTGGCGAATGCCGAGACGGATTGGGTGACCAAGGTGGTCGAGTGGCTGAACCTTTTGGAAGGCTACCTACGTATCCCGGAGGAATCAAGCCAGGCCGTAGTTCGGAATTAGGATCCGCTGGGGAAGGAAGAAGAGAAACTGGTCTCTTGCCGGGAAAAAGAAGAGAAAATGACCTAGGAGGTCAAGCAATTGATCCTACTGGGGACATGCTAGGAGTGACCCAGGTGGTCGAATATTTGAATTTTTATGAGGGGGCGCTTTATCACTGAGGAGTGACAAAGAAACAGGGTGACCAAAGTGGTCGAATGGCTGAACCTTTTATAAAAGGCTACCTACGTATCCCGGAGGAATCAAGCCTTGATCGTAGTTCAAGCATCACTAGATAGTTAGGAACGATGTCTAGGATCCTTGAGATTTTGACAATTCGGAGGCTGTCACCTGAGGAAGCTAGAGCTTATGGCGCTATCTCTTTATGACGGAGATAGAGGTAACTTAAGTTGGGAAACTTGAGCGTACGTCACTATTCGCGGATAGTGGTAGCACAAGTTGGGCACACGTCACTATTCGCGGATAGTGGTAGCACAATTTGAAATGACTTGGGCATACGTCACTATTCGCGGATAGCGGTAGCACAAGTTGAAATGACTTGGGCATACGTCACTATTCGCGGATAGAGGTAGCACAAGTTGGAATGACTTGGGCATACTTCACTATTCGCGGATAGAGGTAGCACAAGTTGGAATGACTTGGGCATACGTCACTATTCGCGGATAGCGATAGCACAAGTTGAAATGACTTGGGCATACGTCACTATTCGCGGATAGAGGTAGCACAAGTTGGAATGACTTGGGCATACTTCACTATTCGCGGATAGAGGTAGCACAAGTTGGAATGACTTGGGCATACTTCACTATTCGCGGATAGAGGTAGCACAAGTTTAGAGTTCTGACAATTCGGAGGTTGTCACCTAGTGTTATCCCGTTATAACGGAATTAACGGAGGCGACTGGGAATAAAGCTTGATTGCTAAAGAGATAAGGGATATTTTTCTGAAAAGATGTTATCTTGGTTAAAAGATAACGGAAATTGCATGCCCAAGTGGAAGGTCCAGGGGCAGGATTGTAATTTCTGCTCGTAGCGAATGAAGCCGCCCGGCATGAGATGGAGAAAAGAAGCCGTACGGCTAGAAGCCCGTTTTTTCCGTTATTTAAAATCAGGTTTTGAACGGGCATTGGGCACTTGTTGCCGCCAAGAACGCAGAGAGAGAGAGAAGAGAGAGAGAATTTCGAAATTCTTCAACCCTTTTGCTTCCCTTTGATTTGAAATGGATCCGGAGGGCAATCCCATACCAAGGCAAGCAAGGAGAAACATCTCGGCGGCCGCGAGAAGGAGGAGGAAGGAGCTCGTGAGGACGGAGAGGAAGTATGACTTCCTTACGCCTCCAACGGAGCTTTATCCGGGAGAAGGGAGCACAAATCAACGAACCCGCGATCGGTTGGGGTAAGCATTCTCATTTTGCTCAAATCCGATGATTTTGCTTGATTTTTGAATGATTTAGGGCTTGACCCGAATTATAGGATTTTGAATGATTTTTTTTTGAATGATTTTGAGATGCATGAACAACCTATGAGGCTAAGAATATGCATGTGCAATTTTATTTGACAGAAATTATGAGAATGACTCACTTTTTTCTCGCAAAATGAAGTAAGAATTTTTTTCAAAATATGAGACGGAGTTCTTGCCTTGTGCTGGAACTAGGTCAAAATTCTGATTTTCAATGAGAAAACATGATTTTGGAAGATGAAAATGATTCATGCATGCCATTTTTGAAAAATAATGCTTGTGTGCGAAAAATTGTGATTTTGTGCTTTAGGAAAGCAATGACGCGTTTCAAGTGATGAAAGACACGTTTTTTATGCAAAAGTTATGCTAGAAAAACTTTTATGAATGCTTTTCTTTTGAAAATATGTGCACTTTTGAATATATGCATGCTTTTGAAATGATATGAAGGACTGACGCTTCTTTTGATGTGCTTGTCTACAGGAGAACAAGTCTAGAGGACCGTCGGAGATAGCGGTCAAGCTTTGGCAGAGGATGCCGGATTTTGAGAAGGATGGGATGAATCCCAAGCAGCTGGTGAGGGCTACTGGCCTGGATGCATTTGTAGAGGCTATCGGCCGGGGTGTCCACATCACCTCGAAGAGCAAGGGCTTGGTCCAGGCCCTTTCTGAGTTACCGTGGGACAAGTACTCATAGCTTTCACCCGAGCCGGGGAGAGCCGACAGGACTCCCGCCGATTTTACCGCTATTACGGGCTTACGGTTCACCGGGAGGCCCGTGACTTGGAGGGACCACATCACGGCGGAGGAGTTCCGGGCTTTGGTAGGGTTTGAGCTGATTCCCAAGGGGCCGGGATGGAGACACGGAATGTCGAGGTGGCAGATTCGAGACTAGCATGCGTAATTTTGTCGCTAATGATGTGATCGCCCAAAGAAACTGCCAGAGCATTCATATGGTTGATGCTATCAGTCACCATCTTTGCCAATTCTGGGACGATAGCTATGACTTGCCTCCTCGACTCTCTGGAGGATGTTGATGGGATAGGGACGGTCTCTTGGGGAGAGGCCGGATTGGCGGAGTTGTACTTCTCATTGGACATGTACAGTCGGAACAAGGCTGCTTCGATGGACTGCTTTTCTTTTGCCCTTGAGGTAGTCTCCTTTCCTTTTTCTTTTCTCTTTTCTGTCTTGAGACTTTTATAAGAGAGAGAATGACCTTTTGATGTTTTGAACATGCAGGCCTGGTTTTGCGAGGTGATCGGGTTCTTCCCTTGGAACCCGGCAAAGTGATGTCACCATCTTCCCCGCTATGGTTCGCCGGGAGGGGAGATGCGAGAGATAAATTCACGGGAAGACCCGGATTACCTTCGATTACAAAATGGTGAGGCCGGTCATCAACGGGGATGGGCACGATGGAGTGGACTTCTACCCCGGGGTAGGTATCCTGAGATTTTGTTGGGAGATGCTATCGAGGTGACGAGGCAGAGGAGGTGGCTCACCGGGCCGACATGTGATGTCATCTACTGGGACCGCTTCTCGAGACAAAGATGGTCATGTTCCCCACTAGATGCCATTACTCCTTCCGACCCTCCAAAGACGGATGCCGCAGCCTGTGGACCGGCCGGCGGATGAGATTGAGAGGTACCAGCGTGCGTGGCTGCAGAGGAGTACTTTGATATGGACACCCCCTACGCCGTGTTTGTGGAGCAGCCGCCCGAGGACGCCACGAAGCTAGTGAAGCCGGCGGTCACTCGGGGATATGGGGAGGATGAGCCTATCGACCCGCCGATCCCTCCCGCGCATTTGTCCTACGTGGTCCATGGAGTGCCGAGGAGGATGAGGATACCGTCCCCGATGCTAGGGAGCCCCAAGTACACCTTGCCGCCCGATAGCACCTGTAAGTGTACTCTTAGGGTCTTATTCCCTTTTAGCTTTCGGATTTTCTCGCTTTTGCTATTTTCTCGAGATTTTCTCGAGATTTTTCTCTTCTTTTTCTCGTGTTCCACTCGCACTTACGATAGGTCCGGTTAGGCGTAATAGGGGCCGGAAGGACATGTGCCTGGCCTCTTCTCGGGAGGAAGCTTCGGCTCAAGGCTTCAAGGCTGGGCGCCGATGCACAGGAGCTCCGGGCGCAAGAGACGCAGACGCTTCAGGGCACAATAGCCTACCTCATCGGCCTCGGAGTACTCTTCCCGTGCTATGCCTCGGGGCGGGACCCAACGCCGACATTCCGGGAGCAAACTGGCCGAGTACGGGCACGATAATGTCCATCTATCTCGATGTGAGCGACTGTGAGGACTCGATGAGGGAGGCTAGCATTTATGAGCCGAGCAAATGATGAAGACGAAGAAGAATCGGAGGCCTAGGAGGTCTCTAGAATAGATTTGGAACAAAAACAAACAATTTACAATTTGATGCACACTTTGCTTATTTTTTGTTTTATTTGGGCGCCGATGGGGCGAAAACATTGTATTTATGTTTTATTTGCTTTTCTAATTCATGCTTTTTCAATTTGCATATTATCTGAGCCTTGGGGCGACTTTTTTGCTTGGAATTGGGGCTGAAACTGGGCCAGAATGATTTATAATGGTGTATGAATGCTTGAATGGCTTCTGGATATGTTTTTGTACAGGTTTTGGTTGAAAATGTGGGGTGAAAACTCCCTTGGGCAGCAACTTTGGTTGCTGCAGAATTTTTTTCTGCAGAGGGCTAATGTAGCCGTGCGGCATGGCCTTGAGGGCAAATGTAGCCGTGCGGCTAACGCCTGTCTGAGCTGGTTATTTTCTGAATAAAAGCAAGGCTTGGCCATTTCATTTCATTTTCACTCTAGACTTGTCCCAATTGTTTCCAGAGCATATTTTGGACCTAAAAGCACCATCTTTGATCACTTTGCGATGGAGAATCCCGTTAGATTGCAAAGGGGGAAACGAGACCATTTTCTATCCGGTCTTCAATCTTGGGCGAGATATAACTTCCAAAATCACAAGGGGCTGCTTGATTCTTCCTTCAAGATCAAGTCTTTATGGCATTTGAGGGATCTCCCGCCCGATTGGGATCTGTTGAGAGCCGCAGCAAAGTTCTGGGACGTCCGAGACATGTTTATCGCTTTTCTTACAACGAAATCGTCCCAACGCACGAAGACTTTAGAGCCTTGATTGGGAGTCCCGAGACTGAGGCTATATCTATTCCGCTGATCGGAGACGTGCCGGTGACGGTAAAGCTTGCATCTTTTTGCGAGATTCCTTTGGGAGAGGCCGAGAGGATGATGGTAGCCCCTTGATAGGATTGACCTTTACGATATCCGGGCAGGTTTGGGTCTCCGGATATGGCCGCGACCACGGTGGCTATGGATGCTTTCATTCTCTGCGTATTCTCTATTTTGTTCACCGCCGAGTCCGTGGGGATCTGTCATAGTGGTCTCTTGGACATGGTCGAGACTGCAGTGGCTGGGCAAGGATATTGTCCCGCCGGGTTTTGGGAGAGACATTTCATGGGATTGATAGGATGGCTCGGGAGACCGTTTCATGAGGTCCGGGAGTCCGGCTATGTTGACTCTGTGGCTGCAGGAGAGGCTCGGGGCTTTGCACGGGGCTTTGCCGACTCGGTGCCCTTGGGTGATTTCTCGGAGAGGTGCACCTAGGCAACAGAACGGGGTAGCCGGGAGCCGATGATGGCTAGGCTATCCACTTCGGACATCCGTTGGTGGATACCACATTGGAGGTTGCGGACCGGGAGGATATTTCAGAGTCTTATGCCGTGAGGGTTCCGTGATTCTGCTGGTCGTCCTTCTACATACCCTGCTTGGTATCCAGCAGCTTGGGGCTTTACAGAGCCATTGAGTGATTGGGAGGACATCCGACCATGGAGGTGGTGTCATTGGACATGAGTGATCCGGCCCGGCTTCTCTTTCTTCTCGAGGGCTTGGACACATACTCGCTTTCCCACCTGTGGCTATCTTCGGGAGCGGGAAGAGCACCATCTTGACCACCGTCTACTTGGACCGGGTACGAGAGGGAGATGGGAGCGACTCGGAGCTATCTTGGAGGATAGACGTCGAGCTTTATTGGGAGCCGACCGCGACTCGAGTAGGACTCCCCGAGGGAGACCGAGGCTAAGGCGAGTTGCCATAACCAATCGTGTGACTTGGTCGGAGATATGGAGGCTCGGTACAAGAGATTGTCAGAGGTCGCTCCTTTGGTGAGGCTCGAGAGGGAGGAGGTGCGGACTCGTGCTCGGATAGAGAGCGCTCATTGACACGGGGTTGGTAGAGGCTCCGGTGAGGATACCGGAGGTCGGGATGAGGGATACCGACATTATTGAGAAGAAAAGGAAGAAGACTCGACGAGGCCGAGGAAAAGGGAAGAAGGCGAAGAAGACTCGGCGAATGACGACCGACAAATCTTTTCTCAAGATCCTCTTATTGCCATTTGCAAACACATTAGTTTATTTAGGCATTTTATTGTATTTTAGATCTTTTTAGCGAGGTTAGCGAGTTAAGAGGTAGGACCGTGCTTGAACTCATCAAGAAGTTTTTAACTTGTAATGAACAAGAAATATTATTTTAGAAATTAATCAAGACACATTTCATGGAAATTCAAATGTCTTTATTGATTGGGACCCGTTTTATGAAAACCGAAATGCCCTTTACTATTTAGGACACGCTTCATGGAAGCTTAATCGTCCTTTTATTATTTAGGACACATTTCATGGAAACTTAATCGTCCTTTTTATTGTTTAGGACACATTTCATGGAAACTTAATCGTCCTTTTTATTGTTTAGACCGAACCATATATGGTAGCCTACGTTCCCCTTTTACAAGAAAGGCTAAGGGGCTCGGGTCTTCGTAGTTCATTACAGTGAACTAATAATTTTTTTCATGTGCGGCCATTTGTCTTTTGCCTAGACCGCCCTTTTTGGGGTCTTCGGCCCTAGTGGGCATTACTCTTTTTGCACTTTTTTTTTTTTTTTTTCTTTCTTTTTTTTTTTTTTTTTTTTTTTTTATATGTGCGGCCACTGTCTTTTGCCTAGGCGCCCTTTTTGGGGTCTTCGGCCTAGGCTGGGCATTACTCTTTTTGCACTAAGATTTTTTTTTTTCTTTTTTTTTTTTTATTTTTTTTTTTTATTTTTTATCGGACATAGTATCTTCGGAGTTTATCACCATTGACTTTGGGTGGACAAAGGGATTGCCATCCAAGTACGCAAGCTTCATTGCTCCTCCGACGGTATTTTACGCACCACATAAGGGCCGATCCGAGACGGGTTCCCATTTTCCCGGGGTTGTCTGCGGTAGGGGGCTTTACTTTCGGCACTAAGTCGCCCTCTTTGATGTCTACGGCCTTGACCTTTTATCAAACGCTCGGCCATTCGCCTTTGGTAGGCTCGGGTGTGTTCCATGGCTTTTAGCCTTCTCTCGTCAAGCGGGGCTAACTCATCATGCACTGCGCAACCATTCCACTTCATTGACACTTTGTTTTCCAGAGGACCCTTAATGACGGGATTTCCAACTCCACCGGTAACACTGCTTCCATCCCGTAAGTTAGGGCAAAAGGAGTTTCTCTGTGGGCTGTTCGACAGACGTTACGTAGCCCCGAGTGCTAGGTGCGGCTTTTCGGGCCAATCACGACCACGGGTGGCCATCTTCCGGATGATCCGCTCGAGTGTCTTATTAGCGGCTTCCACGGCTCCATTGGTTTGAGGTGCATGCGGGGACGACTTGTGGCGAGTAACTCGGGTCGACGGCGGTCTATCGCAGTCTCCTTCGAAGTGTGACCCATTATCGAAATGATCTCGTTGGGCACCCCATATACGCACATTATGTTTTCTTTGATGAAACTGGGCCACTTTTACGGAAGTGAGGACCTTGTAGGACTTGGCCTCTACCCACTTGGTGAAGTAGTCAATGGCTACCAAAACGAACTTCGTGCCCATTGCTTCTATGCTTGGGGATATTTTCCCTATCACGTCAATGCCCCAAGTTGCAAACGGCCAAGGAGTCGTCATGCGGTACGGGTCATGAGGTGGGAGATGGTTGAGGTTGGCAAACCGGCGGCATTTGTCGCGAGGTTCGGACGTCTTTGAGAACGCATGCTGTTTCCATGGAGATCCGGTAGTAACCCATTCGAGGATCACTTGCATCGGGGCTCGGGCATTCATGTGAGGACCGCGAGGGACCATTGTGGACTTCGGTCATCAACTCTCTCGGCTCTTTCTTGAGTGACACATAAGAGGAGTGGTCCTTGATACCGCTTCTTGTATAGGTTGCCTCCTAGAATGACATGCGAGAAGCCAACCTTTTCGGGGCTTGCAAGCTTTTGGCTCGACTCCTTCTTTTGGTCTACCTTCTTCGTCTCTGAAAGGCGACTCTCCGTCTTTGAGAAATTGGTAAATACGATTATACCAAGGTTCCTTTATAGGCTCGGGTCCCAGGTCCACTTCACAACGAGAAAGGCGGGGCTTCTCTTCTACCCACTACGAAGGGCTTTATGGCTTTTCCCTCGGGGATCTCTACCAATGAGGCTAGAGTAGCTAGAGCATCTGCGAATCTGTTCTTTTCCCTCGGCAAGTAGTGGAAAGTCACTTCTCGGGCTGTCCAGTCAACTCCTCCATATGGGCATGATACCGTTGCGGATTAGGGTCTACGAGTCTTCCACTTGTTGGAGACTTGGTTGATGATCAGTGAGTCTCCGTAAACTTCGAGCTCCTTGACATTTCTTTCTAAGGCGGCCTCGAACCCGGCAATGCGAGCTTCATACTCGGCGGCATTGTTCGTGGCAGAAAGTTCAACTTGAGGGCTATGGGGGTATGCTCATCTTTCGGATCGACCAATAGCATTCCTACACCATTTCCTCTTTTGTTAGCGGCTCAGTCAAAGAACAAGCGCCATCTATTTTCGAGCTCAAGCGCAAAGATCCCTTCATCTCGGAAATTGGGGTTCGGGCCCTCTGTCTTCATTCGGGAAGTTCGCCGGGTGATCGACAATGCTTGACCCTTGATGGCCTTTACGGTCACATAGTTGATGTCGTATTACGCCAAGAAGAAGGACCACTTCGCTAGACGCATCGAGAGGGAAGGCTTGTCAAAGATGTACTTGATGGGGTCCATTTTCGAGACCAAGTTCACGGGGGTGGGCTTGCATATAATGCTTCAACTTGCCGACTACCCGGACCGAGTCCTGCACGGAGTCTTTTCACATGCCGAGTAATTGAGCTCACTCCCTTGTAGCTTCCGGTGACAAAGTAAATGGCATTTTCTACCCGAGAGTCTTTCTTCTCTTGAGCAAGCATAGCCCCAGCTGCCGTGTACGTGACGAGTGAGATAGAAGCGAAGAGGCTTACGTCTATGTGGGGGCATAGTACCGGGGGATGTACTAAGTATGCCTTGATGCAGTCAAAGGCGTCTTGGCATTCTTCGGTCCATTACGTGTCCACATTCTTCTTCATGAGCTTGAAGATGGGCTCGCACATAGTAGTCAGCGATTGACAAAACGGTGATGTCTTGCAATTTACCCATGAAGCTTTTGACTTACATGCAGGTTTGAGGTGGCCTCATATCCATGATAGCTTTGATCTTTCGGGGTCAACTTCTATACCTCGCTCAGTGACCATGTACGAGCACTTTTCCCCTTGTCACTCCGAAGGTGCATTTGGCGGGGTTTAGTCTCATGGAATCTTTGTCTCGGCCTCTCAAAGAATTTTCGTAGGTCAACAAAGTCTTGCCCACCTTCTCCTTTGGAGTGGATTATCATGTCGTCTACGTAGACCTCAATCTCCTTGTGGATCATGTCATGAAAAAGTGCGGTCGCCGCCCTTTGGTAAGTAGCCCCGGCATTCTTGAGCCCGAATGGCATTGCGTATAACGGTAGGTTCCCACGGTGTGGTGAAGGCTGTCTTTTCTTGGTCTTCCTCGGCCATCTTGATGCAGTTGTAGCACAAACCATCAACGAAGGATTTGACTTCGTAGTTGGCGGTGGAGTCCACCGGGATGTCTATGTTTGGCGAGAGGGTAGTCGTCTTTGGGGCTGGCCTTGTTCGGATCTCGGAAATCCACACGCGCGCACCTTCCCATTGGCCTTGGTTACGGTCACGATGTTGGACAACCATGTCGGGTATTCAATAACTCTGATGAATCCTACCCGCGTAGCTTCTCAATTTCTTCTTTGACTGTAGAGACCATTCGGCTTGATCTTTCTCGGTTTTGCTTTGCGGCTTGGCATCGGTGCTAGAGGGATTACGTGTTCTACTATCGAACTGTCTAGCCCCGGCATATCTTTGTATGACCATGCAAACACGTCGACGTATTCTACGAGCGGCTCGATCAATCTGTCCCTTTCAACCCCACGGAAGAAGCTTCCAATCTGTGTCTCTTTAGGTTCCTCAATAGTACCCAAGTTCACACTTATCAAAACCTCCTCGGCGGCTTGGGCCCGGTTTTCCTCTTTTACGAAACACCTTAAAGATTTCTTTAATGTATTGTTCGTTTAGTGTGTTTGCATCTTGTTCAAATGATTCATTATTAAGCTGTGTTAAGTTTTGAGTTAATTTATCATTTGTTAAGTTGGCAATAAGAGGATAATCGAAAGATTTGTCATTTCATTCAAGATAAGGGGAAAGATGACATCGATTACATTTTCATAATCCTCGGGCGTGAGGCCTTCGGATGACTACGAGGCCCGGAATTCGAAGATTCTGACTCAAGCGAATAGACAACGGGGTGTTTGACACGGCCGGGTTGAGGAGGACGGGGTACCAATCCAAGCTCCGTGATCATTTCTTGTCGGCGGCTATCGGCCACTGAGAATGTCTCCCAATTCTTGATGGCATTTTACGTCTTAGTCACCAAAGTGCGAGGATCAAAATGACTTTCACCATCGTCTCCAATAACGGCAACTATCTCATCATCTCGAATCAAGTCGATCAAGTGCGGGATTTGTGCTTCTTCGTCAAACAACTCTTACGCAAACCCCATTGTCTTCTTTCTTTGGCGGCTTCTATCTGGCGATCTTTGGAAGAGCTAACTCAAAGGCGGAGAAGTCCATTGTCCCGGATGCTTGACCTTTTGACAACGGCCGGATTTCCTTTGAAGACGTACTCATTACGAACGGTAGTGGTAGCCCCGGGGATATCGGCAAATCAAGGAACATTCTTCGAACGGGATTGGTGGCTTTCCTCTAACTTTCTCAAGGTTCTCTAGAAGGGTTTTACGCAAGGAGATCGGCGATCACTTTCATCATATTGTGTCCCTCCTTTTATAAAGTAATGGGTCGAGAGGCAATTTGTAAGGATGGAGGCTGGACCCCTTCACCTTTCTTGCCTTTAGCTTTTCCGGCATCCAGAGAGTTCGGTTTGTACCCCAAGCCATATACTGGTAGTCTGCTCCTTCACATCAATGATGGTGTTACGACCTTGAAGTCTTCTACCCAATCCAAGTCCCGGAAGATAGCTCATTTTTCGCATCATTCTCATGGCGGGAGGGATTTTATCGGAAGTAGTGGTGAGGTCGGTGCAACACACTTGTGCCTTGGAAGAAGCTACGGAGAATCCGGTCAATGCTAACCCTTCATCATCATGCTTGATCTCCAATATCGGGATGTCCCGGTCTTTGGTTCCTTCTCTTTGTGACCTTTGTCCCCATAAATGGTGGTGATAGTTCCATCACTCATTGAAATTTGGCCTTGATGCAAAGTAGAGGCTACCCCGTTTATACGGTGGATCCGAGGCCGTCCCAGCAATGGCGGTAAATGAAATCGGAATGTCAATAACTTGAAAATCAACATCCATGACCTTTTTCCGAACCACATCTTGAGAGTGGCGATCCCCAAAGCGATCGTGCGGTGGAGTCGTAGGCCTTAATAGTCGACTAGAAGGCTTTAAGTACGGTGGCTTCAAATCCAATAAATCCATCATCTTAGGCGGCAAGACATTCATTGCGGACCCCCGTCAACTAGTACTCGTGGCAATCGACGCTCTTCTAACTGGTGTGATGTAAAGAGGTTCGTTGTGACTAGCCCCATACTTTGGCGAGGTCCAATTCGGTGAAGGTAATGATGTTTCCATAGTGGATATTTCCAATCATTTGGACGACCTCATCGGGGGTGACATCTATGGGCACCGTGGTCTTGGCCAAACTTTCTTCTAGTTTCAACTTATGAGGGTATGAAGAGGTTAACGGGGACCATAAGGAGATATTGGCTTGGGTACACTTCAAGCGAGTTAGGGCTGGATCCTCCTTATCGAGTCGGGCTTTTACGCTTCTAGCTTATAAGGTCTTTTATCTGTCTTTGGTTAGAGACGGCATTCCTTTTGTCACCCTTAGGTGCTCAATACTCATCTGTCCGGACCAGGAGTCATCACATAGACATTGGATTTTCCTTGGTCATCATTCCTCTTGGAGGATTACATCAATTCTTTCAAAGTCGAGGCGGATTCTTGCGGCGTATGGCCAATTCTGGCGATTGATCGATTGGACGGCCTGCCGGAAGCATAGGCGGCTTCCCGAATGCGGTCCCGGGTTACCGGCTTTTTGACCTTTTCACATTCTCCGTTTAAAGCTTTCACGAGTCTCATTCAAACTTTTCAAAGTCGGCATGCAACAAGAATTATCACTTTGAGTTTGGAGCTTGGCAAATGGCTTTCTCATCCGATCCTAGCAACTTCTTTAACAGTAGGATCACATTCCTCATCCTTTGTCAAGCATGTCTTTTCTTTCCACAGGGGTCAACCTTTTGACGGCATTTTGGACATTGGCTAAACACTTTACGAAATGGGAAATTCCATCATCAATAAGGATTTACGCGGGGTCAAACCTCATGGCGGGTTCCTTTTCCTTCTTGTCGAGAGATATTTTCCGGGCTTTTTGGCTTGGGCTAACCACTCCTCTATTGTCCCTTAGGCACTTCGGCGTGTCTTCATCGGTGTCACTACGGTAGCTCTCGTGGGAACTTTCGTCTTGGCTCTTATGACCAATGAGGGCAAAAGCAGGTCGGGATACTTGACGCCATATGAGGGGTATCTCGGACTCTTCCCCGGGCTTAGGGATTACCAGGAAGACATCATTATCATCGTAGGACATAAAGGGGTGGGGTCGCCTCTAAACTCGAGGACTCTTTCCAAGGCATCCATACATTCTTCTTCCGACCAAGTTTCGGGAGTGACTACTAACAACTTTGTAATAGAGTCTACCCTTCACGATGAGAGTTTGGCTTCGGCGACGCTTACATGTTCTAGCTCGGTGGGAGGAGCCCACTTCCCTTTTTTGGCTAAAGCTTCGATCAAGTTTCTCCATTCACCTACCAAGTCCTTGTACGGGGTATTGAACACTAGAATATAAGACTCATCTGTTTGCCTCATCATTCTCAGGAGCCTTTGCATAGAGGCTGCGAGACACACTTTGAAGTGATTTCATCCCTGTTCAGTGCAGTGGCTTTCTGCCTCATCTTGCCCTTCGGGTTTCACTTCCGTTGGCTCCAAGTCCATTCCTTCTCTTGACTGTCATCATCACTTTGTAAATCCACCCATTCCTATTCTCATTCCCGATGACTCTTATTTGTAGCTATACGAGAGGTAGGCAAATTCACGAGCGTTGACAAAATTGGAAAGGTCAAGCGCCTTTGGGATTCCAAGGTAAGGAAATTTGGCTCTGGGCGAAAGGAGGAAAAGGGTCCCATGGGGGATTCGGAGGAAGCGAGGGTGTCGGGACCCTAACAACTTGGGGTATTGGAGGAGGCGAGAAAGGGCGGAGTCTTTGGCAATGGGTCATATGAAGATGGGGGAGGGCATTGGTTATAGGCTAGCTCTTTTTCCTAGTCATCTGGTTACCCAAACCGGCCTTTTTTGTCAAATCGGTCATTCGACTCTGCGGGCGAGAAGCGAGGATTACGGCGAAGCTGTACGAGGATTACTGCGCTAACAAGTCGGCGGCCGGTGTTCTCACCCACTTCTTTCTCGGCTGCGGGAAAGGGATAGGAAAGGTTTAGACTCGGGGTAGGTGTTTAGGAGTGAAGGCTCGGGCAATATGCAAATTAGAATCTTCAAGTTTACTTAAAACAGATGTCTTTTATTAATATCTATTTGGTTGGAAAAGGGGTTACGCCCTTCTTTTTCACAACTACTCTAGATCCTGGATCGGTGGGTTCCGTCACTACGTCTATAAGCCCCTCGTATTCCCACGTATTTCGACCTCCCGGGGTGGACGGCCCGGGCGAGGGTCCTATAGGGCACGCGGATCCCACCGACCGAGAGTAAAGAACGCTCCTATCGGGTCTAGCGGGTCATAGGACCTTTCAACGCACGAGCGATGCGGATTATAGTCAAGGCAATCACGTGAAAGTCTCGTCTCTGCCTCGACGGATCTTCGACGAGTTTCGCTTGAGCGAATGACGGTTTTTGACTTTCGGTAATGTCGAGAATATAATAGGCATGGGTCGGGCGGCAAAAGCCGGATGACACGGTGTCACATTGAACTTCGTTGCATACGCGGTGCGTGAGTCGGAATCGAAGTCAATGCTTAGGTCAAGATCTTGCCAATTTTTCCTTGTCGGAATTTTGGCGAGCTTCGCTTGAGCGAAAGATCTTTTATTTTGGCAAAGACTTGGTCTTGACTCTTACGCATTCCGTGCGGGTCAAGGTCAATAGTCAATGTCGGAGTCAAGATCCCACCGATTTTTCCTTGTCGGAATTTCGGCGGAATTTCGCTTGAGCGAAAATCTTGGTTTCCGTTATGAGCTAAGGCTTGACCTTTACGTGGGTATGCAAGCTGGGCTATATGACACGGACTAGACCAAAAACCAACCAAAAGTCACGGATTTTTGAAACGTGTGACACGGGTGTGCATTGGTCGACCTTTGTTGCCATGGGGAGGTTGGGATGATTCCGTGCGCGCCGGGAGCATCGTAAAGGCTGTCCGTGGCTGTGGAACCACCCTCGGGTTTGAAGGACGTGCGTGCAAAAGTGTACGGGATATATCGGGTGCGCGTAGTGTGCGGTCTCCTAAAAATGTTCCTTTTTGAGTTAAAACGAGAGATTTTCATAAATGTGTTTTAAAGGAATGATTTTCGGGACGGGGAAAATGCAACACATAAGCACGTAAATTTTAAGGAGCCCCGGTCGGTCATGGAGCTGAATAGCCCCAAGTGCTAGGGCTGCCCAGATTAACCATGATTTTCCTGGTGGAATTGCCACTTTGAGGTCGTATGGTCGAGAATCCTATGAGGATTAGCCGTACGACTTGCATGGATCAATTTTCCGGAGTTCCACTCCTTTTGCTATTTTTTTGGGTTGTTTCCCGTTTCAAAGTATGCACAGATTCCAAGATGCAAATGATGCAATGCATGGTAAAAGAAAGCAAGCACGATTAATGAAATCGGCGATGGGAGTCTAACCCGCTCAAAGGGAAAAGCTTTTTGTATTTTTTTTTCAAAATTTTTTTTTTTCAAAAAGGGATACTGGTACGTGGGATTGTTAAACCACCTTGTTATCCCAAGCCCCGGGTTAGGGAGCGATACAGGAAGGGTAAGTGGGGTCCACCTATATACCAAGTATCGACTTTTGTTTTGAAAATAAAGCTTTTCTCCTTTGGGATGATCCCAGTAGTCGCCAAGCGTGAATGTGTGCCCCAAATTTTTGTTTATTGGAATTCACGCGAGTTTGAAGACATCCGAGTTATTTGAAAAACGGAGTCGCCACGCCATTTTGATTACCTCAAAACTTTGAAAAAAAGGTTTTATGGGTTCGGAGGTTAAGTTACCCCTTGGGAAGAACGTTTGGCGTTCACCCAAAGTGCCTTGCCGGAGCAAGTCTCCCTAGATTTCATTAATCATGTTTGCTTGCGTGCTTTCTTTGTGTGCATGTGTTTGAAAATAAGGGGGAATGTCCCAAGTTGTCTTAGGACGTACAAACCATTTGTTGGTTGTCGCTCGGGATTCCTTGGAATTTATGTATTTGGGATTATGATCCCGTCCTCATCTTATGACTTATGATCATCGCATTTTAAACCTCGGGACCCTCGGGACTTGCGTGATCGAGAGAATGACTCTCTTTTGGGTCAAAGATGAGGTTCTTTAGGAAGGAATGTCCTTAGCCCATCAATCCTACGCTTTAAGACGGTCGAGCTCGTATAGAGGCTTCATACTCATTCTTAAGCGATAATCGGAGATATAGGGTTCAAGGTTATCCTTTTCCTAAAGAAATCATGAACCTTTAATGGAAGGAACGATGCAAAGATGAGAACTTTTACACCGGTCCGTTCCAAGGTTGGGGAAAGGGAAATGCATGATAAAAAATGACTCTTTAATGAAAAGATGACATTTTGGTTTTAGCAAATGATGCTTTTTGATTTAAAGAAATGATCTTTATGCAAATGATGCATAAAGATTTGATTTTTATGCAAATGATGCATTGAAAAAGGGGGTTTTGATGCAAAGGATGCATTTTTATTGAAAAAAAAAAGATTTGATCTTTGTATGCAAATGATGCATAAAGATAACATTTTTATTGGAAAATAGGGATTTTAGGTGCAAAAGGATGCACCTTTATGAAAAAGACTACATTTTTATGACAAATGAGGTCTTAATGCATGCAAAGGGGAAAGGGGTGATAAAGATATGATCTTTATGAATAAATGCCAAGTCCCAAGCAAGATATATGAATGCAATGAGCAAGTATATCAATTAAAATGCAAGGTTAGGGCGTGCGAGGTTACCAATCGTTTCCTTCGCTTCTTCGGACGGAGCTAGGAGGAGAGGTTCTTCTTGGGTCTTCAAGGAGGAGGAAGATGGCTTCTTGAGCTTCTTCTTCGCCTTCTTGAGCCTTGAGGGTTTTCTTCACGTACGGAATTTGCTATGGAGTGTGTGTGTGTGATTGTTTGTGTTGTTGTTGTTGTTGAAATGGGTAGAGGAGGGCTCTATTTATAGGCAGTCTGGATAAGGCTAATGAAGCCGTGCGGCTGCAGGCCCTTTGCAAATGAGGCCGTGCGGTCTTATCCATTGTGACTCAGCATTCTAGAACCATGCAAGGTGGCATCATTCTAGAAGCTTCTCCCTAATTAAGAAAAACGTGTTTTCTTAATTAGGAAGGCTCCTTACAGCCCTAATTTAAATTTGGACTGTTCCAGGACATTTCCGGAACACTAGGAAGGTCAGGGGAATTACCGGAAAACTTACCGAAATGTCGGGAAAATTAGCAGGAAGGCATGAGCGGATTTGGGTACTTACGGGGTCCACTTTGGAGACCCGGGAGCACCGAATGCGACCGCATGTAGTGTTTCGGTTTCCCGACTACCCATACCGAGGCGGTACAAGTTTTCTCGATCTTTGAGTAGCCGAGTTCACTTCCTTGAAGCTTGGAAACACGAAGTAGATTGCATGCTCAACCTTGGAATCTTTCGGTTCTTGTGCCGGCATTGCTCCGATTGACGTGTACATTGCGTCGGATATAGGAGTAGTGGCTTGTCTTCGTGTGGCGGAGCACGAGGTGGGATTAACCAAGTAGGTCTTGATTTTCTCAAAAGGTTTGTTTGGCACTCGGAGTCCCATTTGATGTCGGCATTCTTTTTCATCGGTTTGAACATGGGCTCGTAGAGAGATGTCAAGCTGGTTGATGAAGCGATTGATGTGCTTGAAGCCTTCCCATGAAGCTTTTTACTTGTCGGGGTTTGAGGCGGCTTCATGTCGATGATGGACTTGATTTTCTTGGGATCGGCTTCGATACCTCTTTACGTAACCATGTACCCCGATTACCTTGCCGCGCTTGACGCCGAAGGTGCACTTTGTAGGGTTTAGCCTCATGGAGTGCTTTACGAGTCTATTGAAGAACTTCCTCGGATCTGTCATGTGTTGCATGTCGATCCCTTGGAGCGGATGATCATGTCGTCGACGTATACTTCGATTTCCTTGTGAATCATGTCATGGAAGAGGGCATTGCGGCCCATTTGTTAAGTAGCCCGGCGTTCTTCGAAACCGAACGGCATGACCGTGTAGCAGTATGTCCCCATGGAGTGGTGAAGCGATCTTGGCTTGATCCTCCTCGGACATTTTGATCTGGTTGTATCCGGCGAACCCGTCCACGAAGGACTTTACTTCAAAATTTGCCGTGGTGTCGACCGGCATGTCGATGTTAGGCAATGGGGAAATCATCCTTAGGGCTGGCCTTGTTGAGATCCCGGAAATCCACACGGCATCGACCTTTCCGTTGGCCTTGGTGACCGTCACGATGTTGGAGAGCCAAGTCGGGTACTCAATCACTCGATGAAACCAACTCGGAGCATTTTCTCAATTTCTTCTTTAACTTGCAAGGACCACTCTGGCTTGATCTTGCGCGGCCTACATTTGACGAGCTTGGATTCGGGATCCGAGGGAATTGTGCTCCACGATTGAGGGATCGAGTCTGGCATGTCTGGTATGACCGAGCGAACACGTCAACATACTCCCGGAGGAGGTTTATCGGGGCTTCCTTTTACGCATCGGCGAAGAAAGCGCCCTTGTGTCTCTTTAGGCTCTTGCAGACGGACCCCGGAGTTCACTTTGGTCATAACCTCTTCGGCGGCTTGGGCCCGGTTGTCCTCTTGATCAACTACACGCTCGAGAACTTCTTTAATGTATTGTTCGTTTAATGTGTGCGCTTCTTTATCAATTGAATTATTAACGTCTTTTAAGTTGTTTGTTAACTTATCGGTTGTTAAAGTGGCAATGAGAGGATACTCAGAAAGGTCGGACTTTTCATTAAACAAGAACGGGAATACATGATTGGCTACAACATTATAGTCCTCCGGCGTAAGGCCGTTGGATGACTCGGAGAGGACTGGACTCGACAAGGAGGCGGCTCGAGAGGGTTTGAGACCGGGTTTAGGGAGACGTGGGTGCGGGCCCGGCTTGTCTTCCAATTGCACTTTGGCTTGCCCTTGGTCGGTGAAAGTTACCCAATTCTTCGGTGTCATTCTTTGGATGCTTGATGAGGGTGCGGGGATCGAGAGGCAGCCTGCTGTCCTAATCATGGCAATCATGCTATTGTCGGAGCCCGGTCGATCAAGTTTGGGCGGCTCCATGACTTCTTCAAACGGACTACGTAGAGCTGGTCCCTTTGAGAGCGTCTTCTATGAATTCTGGTTCCTTACGCTTTGGACTTCTTGTCTCGAATGTGGCCTCGGTGGCTGATCCGAACAATCTATTTCCCATGGAGAGTACCTTGAGTTGCTCCTCCAAGTGCAGGATTCCCTTGAATGTGTACTCATCTTTGGGGCGTGGTGGCGGTTGGTCCAGGTAGAGCTGTGATGTCGAGGAACTCTCCCCTTATCGGATTAGCTTTGAGTCCTACGAAACGCTTGAGGTCCCGTGCTAGCGGTTCCATTCTTCCTGTAGTCTTGGTGCGGACTATCCCGGCTTCTTTCTCATCTTCATCGGTTCATTTGTCGGTCTCCTCGGTTCTGGCTGTCGGTTCCCTTGTCGGTCCCCTTAGTTACTGCTGTCGGTTCCCTTGTCGGTCCCCTCGGTTACTGCTGTCGGTTCCCTTGTCGGTCCCCTCGGTTACTGCTGTTGGTTCCCTTGGTGAAGTAATGAGCGAGGTCAAAAGGCTGTAAGGTCGGAGGTGGGTGTGCCGTCGGAGGTTCCACTTTTGCGAGCTGCTTTGCCTTGGTGCGGGCGAGCCTTTTGTCTTCCTTGATGTCGGCCGGTGTTGGCACGTAGCCAAGCCCCTGGACCGTGGTGTGGTCCTTGACTTCAATAACTTGGTGTTGGCCTTGCGGCCTCTTGCCGAGCCCCGATCTGGGATGAAGTTCATGAGTTTCATCATCCTCGTGGCGGGAGGAATCGATCGTGAGACAAGTGGAAGGTCCACGTTGCATATTTGGATCTTGGAGGTCTCCAAAGTGAATCCGAGTTAATGGCATGTCGTCACTATGCTAGATTTCTAACACTTTGGAATGTCGTTGGTCTTTGGTCCCCTCGGTGGTGACGGTCGCCGTAGGCGTGGTTAGCTCGTTGCCTTGCATGAACTTGAGGCAACCGATGAAGGGTGGATGCCACGCCATTGATTTGATGCGGCCGGGGACGCCCCGGGATGGGCTGTGAAAGTGATTGGAATGTCCAACACTTGGAATTCGGTGGGGATCACCCGCTTGCCGAACCGGATGTTAAGAGTAGTAACCCAGAAGCTTGTGCGGGAAGTAGAATCGTAGGCCTTG
The DNA here is from genome assembly GCA_022495995.1 of Adenophora triphylla var. japonica. NCBI lineage: Eukaryota > Viridiplantae > Streptophyta > Magnoliopsida > Asterales > Campanulaceae > Adenophora > Adenophora triphylla. Next base: position 68,721 of record JAFEMH010003971.1, read on the forward strand.
ACGGTGTGGGTGAAGGCTTAAGATGCGTGGGCTTGATGTCAAGCGGGTCCATCATCTTGGCGGGCAAGACATTCATTCCGGAACCTCCGTCTACCAACACGCGGGGAAGGCGACGCTCGTCCACTGGGCGTGATGTAGAGCGGCTCATTGTGATCGGCCCCAAATTTTGGAAGGTCCAAATCTGTGAAGGTGATAATGTTGCCATAGTGGATGTTGCCGATCATCGAATGACTTCATGCGGGGTTGCGTCCACGGGGACCATGGTACGGGCCGGGCTTTCCTCTAGCTTGAGCTTGTGAGGATAAGAGGAGGTGAGCGAGAGACCAAAGAGAAATGTTCGCACGAGTGCGCGAGCGAGTGAGGATCGGGTCCTCTTTCAAGGAATTTGCATCTTCGGGCCGGCCGGGTTGCAGTCGGCTCCGTCGGCTTTTTGGTGGCCTTAGGTGGTAATGCATGGATTTGACCCGATCGGGTTAGGACGCCGACATCGGGTTTGGTCCCTTACGAACAGTGCTCACGAGTTGAGCCATGGTTAGAGGAGGATTCCTCGTAGCATATGGCCGTATGTCTTCCCTCAACTCATTGATTGTGGATGAATTCCGGGAGCTTCGGCGGCTTGACGGATTACGTCCCGGGATAATGGCTTGGATGCCTCTGCGGGGAGAGTAGCCTACGGTTTGGCAGATTGTTCGAATGTCGGTGCACAACGGTGGTTGCTTGAAGCGAAGCGTGCGTTGCGACCCTCGGGGAGGTTGGAGAGTTCTCGGCTTAAGCGAACGGTCTCCTTGATCTCTTCACGGTATATCGCGTTCCTTTCCTTCTTCTTGAGCATACTCGGGGCATTGCAGAGTTGGGTGCAGCGATACTCGTGGTTTGCTAGTTTTCCTCCGCTGCAGGCCCGAGATCAACCTTCTTGCGGCGGAAGGCTGCGTCGAGAGTGAGTGCTGCGTTTCTTCCCATGTGAGAATAGCCGGTGCTTCTTTGAGCTGCGTGCGGCGGTCTAGGTAAACCTCCATCGGGGAGAGTTTTCTCCTCGCTTTATCGAGTGGCGGGTATGTCGGAAGGTGAGTACACGGCTTCCCGAACATCTCGCCCATGTATTTGGTTCTTTGCCCGGTTGATCGTTTACGTAAACGAATGCCGTAGGCTGTGGAATTTCCTTGAGTAGTTGCTCGAGGCGAATTTCCATCCTCCTCTTGTTTTTAAATCGACCTTCCTCCACGAGTTGGCCTTTCAATTTGAGTGCGGAAATGATCCGTTCCCATCCTCCCGGGACCCTTGGGAGTCCGGTTTTGTTGACTTCATGCCCGGCTTGGAATAGAATGGTTTCATCATCTTCGTCGTCGCTTTCCACAGAACTTGCTTTCCTCGGGAAGGTAAGCGGCGGGATTACGTTCTGCGTGTCGTTCCATCTCCTAGGTCATCGGGACCGTTGACCACCCTTGCACAGCGAGAGGGGTTGGATGAGAACGAGACGGTAGTCGGGGAAGTTGCCATGAGCAAAGCTCTTGAGGTCGAACCGGTCTAGAGTGGCCTCTAGCTTTAAATCACAGAAGGCACTGTGACACTTTAAGGGCTTGGTCCCTGTAGGTATTTCGAGCTTGGTCTTCATCCCAAAGACGACTTTCTTGAGCGGCTAGTTCCATGAGGGCTTTCCTCGCGAGAGCTAAGCGATCTCCGTAGGTGCGCACCGTCGGCTAGTGTCCGAAGCCGTGATTACATTCAAATCGCCGAATGGCGGGAACACTTGGATTACGTTGACGAAGGAAGTCGGGCCAGGACATTCCATGCGGCCTTCCTTGATCTCGGTTACCAAGAAGTTTGCCCATATCGCTTAATTGACCCCGTAGAGGGTATTCTGCAATGTTGACGGTCTCGTGATCTCGCTCGATCGCCAAGTCTATCGAGCTAGCGGTCGGCGCGGGATGTACGAATCCGGGGCCGTGACGGCTGGGAGTAGAATCGAGCTGGAGCATGTTGATGCTTTGAGGTGGTCATTTCCTATGTCGGAAGGCGGCTACGCCTTGCGGGGAAGGCTTTCACGGATGTTTTCGGGGTGGGCTGCGGAAGCGTTCCCGAGGTTGATCGACTTGTAGCGGGGTGAGGAGCTTGGTCTCCTTCGTTGTTGCCCTTGGCCTTGGCGGCGCTTGAGGGTATAAGCTTGGCGACGGCACGGGTCGGTTGCCACTGGGGCCGGTACTCGGAAGTAGTGATGAGCTCGAGCTCGCTTGGCCAAAGCCTCGTTTACCGTGAGCGGGCGATCGTCGAGGGTGACCTTGGTATTGCGAGAATCGACGATAAGGACCGGATCCTTGGTATCATCGGGATATATGGAATAGATGATGTTGACGAAGTCGTCGTCAACCACTTGATCGAGAGGATTCTTTGTCGTGTCAACCAATAACTTCCAATTGTCGGATAGCGCTTATGCTTTGGACGTTGAGCTTGACAATTTCCATGGTATTGGAACCTTGGTCGTAGGTGACACGATCGGAAGGAGTTCCGTCCTCAAAGCGAGCATGTGAATGCGAGAGGTGCACTGCTGCGGGTGCCGCGTCCTCGACTCCGGAGAGTCCGAGATTCATCATCATCGACCGCTCAATCCAGGTGTAGGGGACGTATTGCGTCGGTTGCGTTGCTTTGGAGCGGCTAGGAAAACATCGTGCTCTTCGTTGGAGAAGAGGGGTGCGGCGGAGTAGTTCCTCGTGGAGGACATCCCATACGACTTCCATGCATTCAAAATGAGAATGACGGTGCTTGTTGACCTTTATCACAAAGATCTCTTCACTGGCGGGGCCGAGAGAGTTGGTTTGGAGAATGCGACGAATCTCCGATTGAGCAGGGGTTTATGTGCCCGCATCATGGCGATATTCGGCGTTTCCTTCCAATACGCCTCCAAATGTTGGAAACGACGTTGAACTCGATGTATCGGGCTTCGAGTGCACTTTTGCTCGAGTACGTTTACATAGTTAGCATCTCCGACTCGAGGATTCGATGAGATTTGCCCGGTAGTCCCTTGGTTGATTCGAAGGAGGTAACCCGGTGCACGAGTGCGGACACGGCTTGGCTCTTGTCTCGGCTTCGTTTCCTATGAGGAAACTATCCCCTCGGATGACTTCGAGATCTCCTGCCGGTTAATGAACTTAACACGGCGATGGAGAGTGGAAGCTATGGCTTTCATATGGTGTAGCCAAGGGCGTCCTAAAAGAGTCATGAACTCGGATGGGATGTCCATCACATGGAATTTCTTTGGCACCATTTGGGTTTCGAACCGTAGTTCTGAGTCACCATCCCGGGATGGGACGAGACGAGCCGACGGAATCGAGATGGCTTTCATTGATACGGAGGGCTCGCATCATCTTGAGAGGGAGAACATTAACGGCTGACCCGTTATCTACCAATACTCGGGGAGTGATATGGTGTTGAGCTTGAGAGTGATGTACGAGCTTCGTTGTGCCTCGAGGCATCTCTCGGTAGGTCTTCGTCACGAACGTGATCATCGCCATACAAACGGGAGTCGTAGATCTCGTCTCTATCCGTAGAAGGAGAGTCATCGAAGCCATCCGTTTCTGTCTTCCTCTTGCGAGGTAAAGCCTTTCTTTGGAACCTCGGGAGTGTGTTGAGGCCGCTTGTGGCGGTTGCCGCCCTTGGTTAGCACATTGATCGAGTGCGATTGCCAAGGCGACCTTGATCTTCCTTTGCGGTGTCCGAGCTCGGAAGAGTTTGGACAAATTGAATCTTGGGCGATCCCGCGAAGGATTAGGCTTACATTGCGATACGATTACCAAGATCGAGGTATTACGGTGTCCCGAGTCTGAATTACGGTTTCGGCGGGACTTTTTGGCTTTCCCACCCATGCGCTCTAAAGGCTGCATGGCTGGAGGCAAAGAGGGTAGGTGGAGTATAGTACGTAGTAGTCGAACCTCCCGGAAAGTTCTCCAAGTGTACCTACACCGGTATCCCCAACTTCGTATCTTTCTCTCGATTCTTTGTTGAGAGGATTTCTTCTTTTGTTTTCTCGGAGGATTGCTCCGGACGGTTTCTCGGGACTCGTACTCCCGGGCAAAGTGAGCGGAGCCGCAAACATCGTAGGCGATGTGGACATTAGAGGAGGATCCAGTGAAAGAGGCGGAGAAACCGGTTATGTGGCACTCTTCTTGGGCACCCACTCAATGGAATTCACGCCGTTATTGTTCGAAAAGGGGTTCCCGATCAGTATTGGGCCCACGGGGCGCTCTAACTTGCCTTCTTCTATCAAGTTACTGGATTTCGTATCGTAACCCCAAACGGTTGTCGGTGGTATGGCCGTGATGCGATGGAAGGCGCGATTTGCTCTTGTCCGCATTGGCTACGGGAATTTTGGGTTTGTAATTGGCAACGGGCTTAAGGAGACCCTCCTTGATTAACCCTTCCAGATCTTGCTCGGTGGCATGTCCAACTTGTCGAAGTGTACGGCAGCCGCTTCGAGTAGAATTGTTGCTTTGCGGGACCGGGTTTCGTTACCCGACCGTTGTCCCCGATGGATGTAGTTGACGAGACGTATCTTTCCCTTTGCCGGGGCCGGTGCGGGATTGAATGCAAGCTGGCAGCGGTATCGGTATGGCCGTGTAGTAGCCAACTTTTCCTTGAGATCCTTCTCGAACCGTGAGCCGGCATTGACCATGGCCCGAGATGCAGGAAGAAATTGTGGATCGATGAGAGTTCTCGATGGACGGTCTTAAGCGGGACTTGAAGATCCGCATCTGTTCGTCTTTGGAGAGTGGCTCCATGATCTCGGAGAGTTTCCAGCTCCATCTCTTGTAGAATTCCTCAACACTTTCATCCGCTTTGCTTAGTGGTGATTAAGTCCTCGCGACTTGTTTCCCACTCTAAGTTGGATCTGTACTGCCCAGAAGATGTTGCGTCTGTTCCTGTGTGTGGCGATCCGCGAGCTTGACCCTCGAAACCATCGTAACGCCGAACTTTTGAGCGTATCTTGGAAGTGGTCGGCCATTTCTGGAGGGTTGCTCCTTTCGCTCTCATGCCGAGAACGTAGGTGTCGACGTGCGTTTGAGGACATTCGGTTCCGTCGAATCGGTCCATCTCCGGCATTCTGAACTTGGCAGGGAGAGGCATGACCATTCCCGGATCCGTGGATTTGAGCGTTTCCTGCTTTGAGCTGCTCATGGTGGCTTTCGTGTCTTTCATTTGCTCGACCATCCAGGCTAAGGTTGGGTCCAGTGGTGGACTTGTGAGGCTCGGCGCGGGTGCTACCACGTGAGCGGTAGTGATTGGAGGTGGAAGGCTTGGTATATGAGAATATACGGGGCCTTTTCTCGAACTGTATCGGGGTTTGTCCCCGGTGTTTAGGGATTCGTGTATAGGCAACGGGACGAACCCGGGAGGGTATTGAGGAATATTGGCATCCTGAGATGGTCCAGCGGTGCGCTGGTGATATTGAGTGATAGGAGTAGTGGGCTGACCAAAAATGGCGGGGTTGCCCCGAGAGGTGGCAACATGGAGCCTAGGTCGAGAATTTGTTTCCTTGGTTGGAAGGCATCCCGTAAGTTGGCGGGGAGGAACCTGATTGAAGGCTTGGTGAACTGGTTTCGGGGAATTGTCATCCTCGACTGGGACAAAAGTACCGTCTCGACGGGGATAGCCGCTATACCACGCTCATTCGAAGCCGTACCACGAAATTACGCCGATCTTCTTCTCGCCTCTCGTGAACCTCACAAGCCCTGATGGCTTCTTCCAATGTCATATCCGGCACGGTGGCGGGGTCCTTCCCCGTCACGATTTCTCGTGAGCTAGACATGTCGGAAATTTGGCCGAGGGAACCGAGGGAACCGAAGAACTGTACGACCCCGTTACGGTGATCTCGGCAAGGCGCCGACCCGAAAATCTGAAATTCTTTACGCTCATTGCGAGGGAATGAAAGGAAGGGTTTAGGCTTCGAAAAGGGTATTTGGCTCAAGGTTTTCGGGCTTGTGCAATGTGCGCTACCGATTAATGTTTACTTAAAGCGCGTTTTCTCGTAGTCCTAATCGGTTGGAAAAGAGCGGGTCTTCTTTTTCGCAACTAATCCTAGAGCTCTAATCGGTGGATCTCGTCACTACGCTTATAAGCCCCTCGTTTCCATTGTAGATCATCTTTCGCAGGAGGGACTATCCCGAGCGAGGTCCGATAAGGCAAGCGAGTTCCACCGACAAAGGAAAAAGTGAACTTAAGGTTAGGCGATCACGCAAACTTTCAACGTGTGTGACGTACGAGCCACAGTCGAAGTCAACGTCCTTAAGTTAAGGCGGGGATCGTGCCAAAATTTGGGCATGACCTCTCCTGACTCGCTTGTGCGAGAGACCTTAGCTTTTTAGCGTTGGCCAAGTTGTGGCTGGCACGATACATACGGCGAGGTTTGGTGACACGGCGTCACATTGAACCTTCGGGTATATTTTTCGGCAAAGCTCCGCGTCAAAGTCAAGGCTGAAAAGCTCAAGACTTCGGGTCGGGAACGACCTTTGGTCTCAAACTCTCGAGCTTGACTCGGAGCGGGGGCCCGGCGTGAAAAACATACACTTAAGCTTTATGACACGAGCTAAGCCAAAAACCAACCGGGGTCTTGGACAAAGTGTGACACAAAGAGTGCATGGCTTACACGGGCTAGGATGGGATGTTTGGGACGACCCCGTGCGCCCGAAAGGTGTGCGGCACCAATCGGAGTGCAACTGATAAGGCCATCCCGGGTTAGGGGTTGTAGTGTGCAGTGTACCGAGGCAGCAAGTGCACGTGAAGTGCGGTGTTCCGAGGCAGCAAGTGCGCGTAGTGTGCGGTCACTAAAATTCCTTTTTCTGAGTAAAACAGAGATTTTTTTTTAGAATGTGTCTTAAAGGATTTATGAAGCACAGTTCAAAAGACAGCAATGAAAATCAAACATGAATGGGGATGCAAAAACATGGTAAGATTTTGAAAAGTTGACAATGTAATGCCTTTGAAACAAAAACCGTTCGAGGTTTAAAGGAACTCACACACACGAAAACGAGGAAGGGTAAACGAAAGTTTGACCCACTGAAGGCTTTTTAGAAAACATCGGCAGTTTTGAAAAAAGTATCTTGTCCCCAGCAGAGTCGCCAACTGAAAGACAACCGCGTTTCGCGCCCGCGCGAAATCCCGGGTAACTGAAATTACACGGGATTTCGCGCGGGCGTGAAACGCGGTTGTCTTTCGCGGAGGGGTTGGTGTCTGAGACCTCGCTTCATGGGAAGGAAAAATGAGGAGTCGCCACGCGGTTTTTGTATTTTGAGCCCAAACGTTGAGAAACGACTATTGTGAAAATGTGTCGTTTTTATTGGTAGCAAAAACTTAGGAAAAAGCTTTGAAAACGGGGATCATTTTTATTGGCAGCAAAAATGAGTAAAAAACTTTTTGTACCAGAGATTGTTAGGTTCGGAGGTCAAGTTACGTTTCGGGTAGAGTATTACGAGATCGCCCGAAACGCCTCGCATGACGAGTCTTTCTACCTTTCTCGAAATCGTGTGTGTGTGTGTGTGTGTGTTTTGAAATGGGAGCTTGAATGACAAGCTTAATCTTGGTTTGAATGACAAATGTTGATTAGGTGACTTTGTTTGAAAAGACGAGCGTTTGAATGACAAACGTCGGTTTTTAGTTTGAAATGAGCATTTGCGTGGCAAACGTCGGTTTTGAGTTTGAAATGAGCGTTTGCGTGGCAAACGTCGATTTTGAGTTTGAAAAGGAGTTCGAAGGTCGAACTCCGGTTTTTTGAACCGGGCGTGTCATTGTTAACGATTTTTACGGGAAAAAATGTATTAAATGATTTTAAGTGTCAAATGGCGGCTTTTAGTTTGAAGATGAGCGTTTGGAGGCCGAACGTCATTTGCGCGTTTTGAAAGAGAGTTCGACGGACGAACTCCGGTTTTGAACCGGGCATTACATTGTTAACGATTTTTACGGAAAAATGCGTTTTAAATGATATGCGATCAACGAATCGGGTTGCGACTCGGACTTTGAAAAGTAAATACTATCACGATCCAAACGGGTCGGACTTTTTAAATGACAATATTTAAAGTGCGGTATCAACGGAATCAAACGATCCGGATTCGTAAATGACGATCAACGAGGCCAAACGGCTCGGATTTGTAAATGACAGTCAACGAGGCCAAACGGCTCGAATTTGTAAATGACAGAAATTAAAATGACGATCGACGGATCGATCGATCCGGAATTGGTAAATGACAATAAAAGTAAACGAAACGGGGTCGGAACGCCGTTTTAACTCGTGATTACTTCTCTTACGGAAAGAGAAGAGGATCGAGGGGCTAAAACGTATCGGACCCCGTTAGACGGAGGCGTCTACATTTCGATAACGACGTTCGAAACGGTTGTAGCGACTGGCGCGTAAACCGAGACGGAACGAGAGATTTAGAGAGAGGGAGTTATACCTATGGCTAGGGTTGACTCCTTTGGCTCGGGAGGTGTGCACGGGACACGGAAAGTGATTCGAAAGGTTGTTTCGAAGTAGTAAGGTGCGTATTTGATCGAAATACGAAGGTTTCACGCGAATCGAGACGAAACGGGAGCTCGGAAGGGGTGAAAACTGCTTAGGCCGTGGGGGTGGTGATTTTTTGGAGTGATTTTGGTCTCCTTTTGGCTTTGACAGCCATTTCTATTTATAGGTGAAAAATGCAGTAGGAGTCCGGACGGACTTGGACTGAATTCAGGGGGTTTTTGGGTATTTTGGAAATCTGGGGGACTTGCTGGCAATTTCAGGAAAAGTGCACAGGGAGTCCGGCCGGACTAGGCTTGCAAATCAGGGGTATTTTGGTCTTTTAGCCTTGATTTGTGATTGAAGGGTGACTAGAGGGAGGTGGCATGGCTGCCACGTGCCCTCTGAGTCACCAGCCTTATGGGAATTCGTTCATCGGTCCCGGTTTTGTCCGTTTTTTAAAATAATAGTCCGGAAAATGTCCGAAACGCCCCCGGAAAGTGCCGGAAAATGCGTTTTTCAGGGAAAGCCATACTTTTACGTGAGATGACACGTGTTAAGTACGGTTCGACGTCGGAATGCACGGGCGCCCGGGACGTCTCGTTGGCACAGCAACGGGGAGTTTAACGAGTTTCGGTTAACCTGGAGCGGGTCAGTTAACGGATTTCGGTTAACTTTCTGACGGATTTGGACGATCCGGATTTGGGTACTTACAGCTTGCTACTGTCTGCTTCCTCCTTGATCCTGTAAACCCACTTGTTATGCAGTGCCTTCTTCCCCTTAGGTAGTTTAGTCAACTCCCAAGTTTTGTTGGCCTTCAATGAGTCCATCTCATCATCCATCGCAGCTTTCCACTTGTTACAAAGTGCACTACGAATGACCTCCGCATAACATTCCGGTTCCCCATTATCTGTCAACAAAGAAATAATAATTGGATGTAGTATACTGTCGGGCGATCCACGCAACCGCCGGATCTACGCAGCGGAATATCCGGTTTCGGAGTACGTGGTTCATCTTCGGTGACCTCCCGACCATGGTCATCATGAACCGTTCTGCTCCCACCCGAGTTAGGAATATCCCCCTCTACAATTTCCGGATCCGAACTAGTGTCATCAGATGCCCCCTTTCTGTCCTTGTACAAAACCTGTTCATTGAATACCACATCTCGACTACGAATAACTCTATGATTTTGGTCATCCCAAAACTTGTACCCGAAGTCATCCCCGCCATACCCAATAAATGTACGCTTAACGTATTTAGCATCTAATTTAGTTCTCTCAGCCAGAATCAACATGAACATAAGAAACGCAGCCAAATATGCGAAGAAAGGACAGATTTGCCTGCTTGCCACTCCAAGCTTCCTCTGGAATTCCATTCCCCAATGGTACCGATGGTCCCCTATTGATCAAGAAAGCTGCCGTGTCAACTGCATATGCCCGTAACGTCTTCTAAGTCCACACTTCAATCTCATACTTCTAGCCCGCTCATTCAATGTTCTGTTCATCCTCTCTGCTACCCCATTGAGTTGTGGTGTCCGCTTTGGAGTCTTCTCCATACGAATGCCATTCGCAGCACAATATTCCCTAAACTCATCAAGCTCATACTCCCCACCATTGTCTGATCTCAAGCACTTAAGCTTAAGTCCCGTCTGATTCTCCACCAAGGCTCTCCACTTCTTGAACACCTCGAAAGCCTCATCTTTCCCCTTCAAGAAATAAACCCAGACCTTCCTTGTAGAATCATCAATGAAAGTCATGTAATATGACGCACCACCCAGAGATGTAACCAGAGATGGCCCCCACAAGTCCGTGTGAACCAATTCCAACTTTGCTTCCCTCAAACCCCTACCTGTCCTCGAGAAATTATTTCTCCCCTGTTTGCCAAACATACAATCTTCGCAGATCCCCACGTTGACTGTCTTCAAACCCGGTAGTAGTCCCTTTGAACAAAGCACCTTCATCCCCGTCTCACTCATGTGACCCAATCGACAGTGCCACAAATCCGTATCACCCTTGGCTGCTGCCACCGCGATACTATCCTTGGTGTTAATCGCCAAATACAAAGTCCCCTCCTTATTACCCCGAGCGATCTCACAATCCTCCTTGGTAATAACCTGCCGCAGTTCGAATGTCACCTTGTAACCTTCTTCGTCCAACCGCCCAACCGATAGTAGGTTCTTTTTCAAACCGGAATGTGCCTGACCCCGTTCAGATGTAAGACCTTCCCGTCTGATGCTCCTATTCTGACATCCCCCTTCCCCTTGATTTCCAAAGGCTCGCCATCCGCCAGATAGACCTTCCCGAAATCACGGGAAGTGTAGTTTTCCATCTCTTCCTTGTGCCCACAAGGAGTTGGGACTCGATGTCCCCAAAATCACCCTTACGATTTGGACAATCCCTCTTGAAGTGTCCTAACTCCTTACAATAATAGCATTGAACAGATCCCTTTGCAACCTTAGGTTTGTCTTTGGTCTCCCCGGTCTTGCCCTTACCACTCACCACGATCTCCCTAGATTCGGTTCTCCCTTGTTTGCTAGTACCCGACTTCCCCTTGCTAGTAGTAGCTAAAGCCGATCCCGAAGCACTCGATGTCCCCAACTTCTTCATGCGATTTTCTTTGGCCAAAGAAGCTAGCAATAAACACGCATGAACCTCATCATCGAACTTGATCTCCACCGCTGTCAATGAGTCTATAACATCCATAAACTCATCGATGTGCTTAGCCAATGATCCTCCCTCTTGCATCTTGAGACTACCCATCTTGCGTATCAAATCAACCTTATTTGCAGCAGATGGAGTTTCAAATCTCTCAGTAAGATAATCCAATAGCTCCTTGGTGGTTGTCGCCTTCTTGGTAGTCTTCGCAATCCACTTTGACAAAGTAGATCTGACCTCCCCTAGGGCTTTCCGATCCATGAGTTCCCATTCTTCCTGATCTTCATCTTCCGGTTTGACACCCTTCAGAGGCTTATAGAGGTCTTTGTTGTACAAAAGATCCTCAATCTGCATCCTCCAATATCCGTAGTCAGACCCATCGAATTTCTCAACCGCCTGTTTGTCCTTGCCCATTCTTGATTGCTTGGAACAACTCCTTGATCTTGAAACCAAAAGCTCTGATACCAGTTGTTGTGAATATAGCCCTCCACAGCCCAAGCAAACCACAAGAATAATAATCGCACACAAACAAAGCACAAGAAAATCAAAAGCACAGAGAAGACACAAGAAATTGTTAACCCAGTTCACCAATTTGATTGGCTACGTCTGGGAGCACTACCAAGCCAGGATCTTGCACTATGTATGTAGAATTTGTGTTACAATGAGAGAGGGGGCGGAACTTTACTTATATATAGGGAACAAACCAAAACCTAAACAAACAAGAAATCCTGAACTGCTGAAAATCGGGCCAGCGCGGCCGCGCTACTATCCAGTAACTCCAACGCACAGCCTCGGCCATTCAGCGCGGACGCCCTCCCTTTCAGCGCGATCGCCCTCGAAGAAATTTCCCCCGAGCATCAGTCACGGTACAAGAGCGCGGTCGCGCACATCACTAGCGCGGCCGCTCTTGACCCCAGAAACCCCTGACGAAAAAACTTCCCCTTACTTCGATGTCTAATCCGGTTGGTCCTCTATCCCAACATAATACATTCAATTTAATAAATATGATTAAAAAATAATATTATTTCTTTTTATCCTCATAAAACTCAAAAACATTTTAGCGATAGTGTTTCAATGGTGTATTGATGAAATTCTTAGAATTCAACGTGTATAAATTAGATTTTAATTATAATTAACCTATGTTCAAAAATTATATACTATAATTAACATAATTTCATGTATATGATCAAAAAATGAGTTGATCTTATGAAAAAAAATCAATTTAAACTAAGATTAATACGGTTAAGAAAAAATTCATTTATTTATAACATTTGTGCATTTGATTATAAGTGTCTATACCAATGCATATAATATCTTACTGCTCGCAATATATATATATATATATATTACCAATTTATTATTTTGGGTTATTATGAATATTTTACTCGCTCATATCTTATCATTCAATTCAATTACTTGTCGTCGACTTATTTTATTTAAGCTTAAGCACTTAGAAGAAATCCTTAACCCTATAATATAAATATCATAGGTCACTACCCTTACGAACAATTGATTTTAAAGTATAAGCTCAGACAATAATACGTCTCATAGTAATATGCAAAAAGACATATTTTGCGTTTCAAAATAATTAGCAAAATTTAAAAATGGAAGCGGGATTCACTTATATACTCACAACAATTATTTATTTACTTCACTTTCTCTCTCCTACCCAATTATCTACACTCATAATACAGTACTTTTTTCACCTTTTTTTTCTTAATTATTAATGAACATATCAAAAGTGTCAAGTTGGACCAAAGGAATAAAGCCCAATCACAAGCGGCCTTGACCATCACATTCTCAATGAGGCTGGCCCAATCAGAACAAGGCCCAAGGCCCATCTCTTGTATCAGTCGACTAAGCCCATGGTCCAACCTACTAGGTCCCGACCTAATTTAGTCCGACTTCATGATCCATATCATAATTCGGGTACGAACCATGCTCTACCCGCCAGTCAGGTCGACCATTCCACAAGTGGCGACCTCGACCTGATCACCAAGCGTCGACCTGTCATTTGAGGACGCATGTGGGTCAACCTTTCCATAACAACCTCCCTACAAATCGGGGACGATTCTGAGCACGTTCACATGACTGAATAACCGCTGCTATAATCTCGGAGGACATGTCTCCTCACCAAAAATACATTACTCTTACCTATAAATACTTCATCACTACCAACGGTGCAAAGGTAACTGCCATTTTGCTATCAGAATTCATTATTCTATACATTTTGAGCTATAAACAACGGTAATCTTACTCTCACGCCCGAGCGTCTTCGCCGGAGACACATCATCCGGCTAGTCGTGGGTTCTGTTTTTCGAGTCAAGGAGCCGAGGTGATCAATCCTGCCACGTGAAGGAAGATTGATAAGCACATTTCTTGCGGCATCGAGTTTGGTTCCATTCTTAGGGAAAGTGCTTTAGACTTGACTTCGAAAACTCCATCAAACCTGCAACAATGGTGACTTCAGAAGGACACGTATCCGAGGCTTCACTTGGGCACGAGGAAGTGAACAACAACAACAATACCAACGTTGGAAATGCAGATTTGCCTCCTCCTCCCCCTCCTCAACGACATCATGCTAGGGCGACACGCTCTAACAGCGTGGGCGATGGCGGGGATTGCCGGATGCAAGGAGAGAAAAGCGTCCTATGGAAGGACAAGGAGCTCCACCTCACCCAAAGCGTCTGGCCAGGCGAGGCTAATGTGGGAAGCGGGGCGGAGTCCCTCCACTAATCCCATGAGCAAGAAAGAAATGATCTTTGGAGCGAGCCCCGGATTCGGGCGACTTAATAGCCGTGGAGGAGGCGAAACGAGCCGACATACGCTGGGAGAGTGGCACCCGCTCGGGTTTCTAATGGGCGACGAGCCGGGAGTGCTAGGCCAAATGAAGGTGTGGGACGAACGGCGAGGACGAGAATGGTACGTCGAGCTCCCACTATAGTTCATGTGCCGAGTAATGATTTAAGAGCTAGCCTCAGCGAAACGAGAGAGCGGGAGGCTCAATCGATTTGAGGACTCGGTTAACGGCCAATAGAAAGCAGACATGTTTCCCCGGCCCGAACACGAGAGATCGGGGTCTCAAAGAGACGAGAAATGGGCATAGGTCGCTGTGAGAGGGGAAAGGCGCGAGTCGCCTCATGGAGATCACGGCGCGGGTCGCCGTCTGGCTGGCGAGAGGCGCGGTCGCCTCAAAGAAGTAACAGGCATAGATCTCCAATAAGATCGGAAAGGACCAATTCTCACGGGGACGAAGGAGTAGGCGGTGACTCCCCCGAAGTGAAGGCCGGAGGTCCAATCTTGCTCCCCTCCCGGGAGATGAGAGACCCGATGCCGGAGAATGGTTGTTGATGAAAAAGAAATTTGAGCAATGGGAGGAGGAGAAGAAAAAGAGACGGGAAAGGTTGAACGAATTGACTTTGCTCTTCGACCTTTTTCCAAAGAAATCGAGAGATAGTCGACCTCCTCCTACTTTCGGGTTGCCTCTTACGGAGAAGTACTGCAGGTCGACAAATGCCGGGAGCCACATATCCCATCTGGAAGCCACTATGTGTTTTGTCGCCAATGAGGATGACAACATGTGCAAAGCTCTCCTAAGCACACTTCTTGGGGCGACCTTAACTTGGTTCAATGGTTTGGGTTGGTAGTATCACGCATGGGCATGCTTGAACAAAATTCTTAGATCGCTTCTCATTGCGGGAGCTCGAAAGATAACCGTCAGCTGTCTGAATAACTTGGTGCGGGGTAAGAATGAAAGCTCGATGAGCTATTTCACCAAGTTCAAAGAGATGGTTGATAAAATAGAGGAAGACCTCACGGACGGGGAGGTAATCAATTGCTTCCGAAGTGGTATTTCCTCGAAGACATGGACTACGAGCTCACAGTCCGAACGGTCACAACTCGACGGGAGTTGTTTGAAAAGGTGTATAATGTCGCTGCGGCCGAGGAAAGGAAAGAAAAGAAGAACGGTAAGAGCCCCGAGGTTGAAGTCGGCGACGATAAAAAGGACTCCAACAAGAATGGGGGAACAATAAAAATGGAAAGAACGAGAACTAGGGCGACGGAGAAGGTGTCCGAAGCTTTCACTCCCCTCACGGTGAGTCGGGCGAGATTTTAAATGCTTTGTCGGCTGGCTCCTCCGATCCCAATGAATCCGAGGCAACAAGTTTAGGCGGGACAACGGCAAATCTTTGCGACTACCACAAAGACATTTGGTCATCTCACGGAGGATTGCTTGGGATTAGCGTATCATCCGAGAGAATGGTCGACCGGGGAGACTCGTAGCTTATGTGAAGAGACCTCAAGGCAGGGGAGGTGAGCGGCCGGCGGGTGGGCAACAAGGACCTAGGCGGCCCTAGGCGGAACACAGGGGTCATCCTTGAACAAGCAAGCAACACGGCCGTCAAGCACAAGATATTCCCGGCTTAATAAGGCCCCACATGTGCCTCCAAGGAGAGAAATAAGAGATGAGGCGATCGGCTTCTACCCCCACGAATTGGCAACAAATATGGCGGCTAGGGAGCAAGTTCTCGTCATCCCGGGTCTCATTGATGGATGTACGACGAAGCGGACTCTTAGTCGACACGGGGGCTGCAAGGATATTTTGTTTTATAAAACTTTCAAGGAGATGGGTCTTAATGATGAGCAATTTGGAGAGATATGATGGCGAGGTTGGAGGGCTTCACCAACCACCGAGTTGATGCTAAAGGCCGAGATAGTGCTCGACGTCGACCTAGGCCGGCACCCCCTCGGGATTGTCTCGAAGGTACAATTTATCGTAATTGATGTAAATAGTGACTATGCCGCCATACTTGGAATTCTGGACGGTCGCTCTTGGAATGGTAGCATCAATTCCTCACCGGCGAGTAAAGTTCCCCACACTGTGGAGTGGGTTGCGTACAAGGCACGGCTCGTGCTTATACGGATCATGTTCTAAGAGAAAGAAAGAAAAGGGAGCTAGAGATTGAGGCTGGCGATGGTTACTTGAAGGCTGTCTCGGTCGATCACCAAACTACCCGTCAACAATCACCGACGTGGTAGAGTCGACCTATCGCTCAAATGACGAGGTCATGCTTGAGTCGACACGTCACTCTAACACCACTGAGGTCGATTCAGATGTAGTTATGGTCGATCAAGTCGTCATAGGAGACCTATGCCTCCAGATAGACAATAACTCGGGGGCCCCTACCAACAAGGTTGCAGACAAGCTTGATGATATGATAGCTGAGGAGGCTCCACACTTGGGAGCTGAGGAAAGACAAAAGGTCGGGGAGATCATAGTGGAGACTCTACAATTCAGAGATGGACCAGAGCTAGAAGCTGTGGATGAGCTAGAGTCAGTAATCACCAACCCTTCTTACCCCGATCAAAAAATTCAGATTGGGAAGCAGCTATCAGTTGAAGAGCGAGCAGAAATCATCAAGCTACTCAAAGAAAGTAATGATGTCTTTGCATGGAGAGTAGAAGACATGAGGGGAATCAAGGAGGAGGTCGCTGTTCACGGTGGAAGTCAACCCGACCGTAAAGCCGAGACCCCAAAAGTTGAGAAGTTTTGCTCGCGACAAGGAAGAGGCTATCAAAGCAGAGGTACAAAAACTTTTGAGTGCAGGTATAATCAAAGAGGCCACTCATACAACGTGGTTGGCCAACGTGGTCATGGTGAAGAAATCGAATGGCAAGTGGCGGATGTGTGTCGACTTCACTACTCTCAATCTAGCTTGCCCAAAGGATAGCTATCCTCTTCCTAGAATTGACAAGCTTGTTGATTCCATTCTTTGGTCATTCCACTCTCGGTTTCTGGATGCTTACTCGGGATACCACCGAGATAAAGATGCACGAGGATGACGTAGTGAAGACGGCATTTCGGGCGGTGGAGGCATCTCTTGCTACAATATGATGCCTTTTGGATTGAAGAATGCGGGAGCTACATATCGGAGGATGGTGAACAAAGTCTTTGCCTCACGAGATTGGTCGAAATATGGAGGCCTACGTTGACGACATGGTCATTAAAACTAAGGCCGGGAGTCACGTGGTCGACCTAAAGGAGACATTCGCCAATTTACGAGCAAACGACATGAAGCTCAACCCGGTAAATGTGTGTTTGGAGTGGCGGTGGCAAGTTCTTGGGATTCATGGTATCTCAAAGGGGCATAGAAGCTAATCCCGAGAAGATAAAGGCTTTAGTCGACATGAAGGCTCCTACGTGTCGAAAGAGATGCGGCGACTTAACGGAAGGGTAGCGGCTCTTGGTCGCTTCATATCTAAATCGGCGAGAGAGATCTCTCCCCTTCTTCAAAGCGTTGAGGGGACGAAAAGCTTTGAATGGACGACCGAATGTCATTCGTCGTTCCAACAATTGAAGGATTATCTTGCTACTCCACCTCTGCTTTTCCGGTAGCCAGACGGCGGTGAGACTTTATTTGTGTATCTATACGCAGGAGACAAGTCGATTCTTTGCGGTATTGATTAGAGAGGATGAAGGGCTTTAGAAGCACATGTACTATATCGGCAAAGCTTTATCGAGATGTGGAACGAGGTATTACAACGGCGAGAAAGTCGCTTATGCTCTAGTCGTAGCTTCAAGAAAGTTACGGGCTTATTTTCTGGCTCATCCAATCGTGGTTCTTACCAATGCTCCTTTAAGAAAAATCTTGCACAAGCCGGAGAGTTCGGGTCGACTACTCAATTGGTCAATTGCCCTCACTGAATTTGACATTGAGTATCGACCTCGAAAGGCGTTGAAGGCTCAAGCTCTAGCTGACTTCTTGGTCGAGCTTACGTTCACCAAGGAAGATGATGAGCAGCGAGCTCCAAAAGAAAAGGGCAAAGGGAAAGAGCCGAGTCACAAGTCGCCATCACTCTGCCCGTCGATTGTTGGAAGGTCTATTCGGACGGGTCGGCAACCAAAAATGTCGGTGGAGGTGGAATTGTCTTGGTCGAGCAGTGCAGGGGCATTTACGAGGAATCGCTAAGGTTCAAATTTGACGCTTCCAACAACCAAGGCGAATATGAAGCCTTGATTGCGGCTATCGAGTATGCCAAGTGTTTTGGAGCGACTAAGATCATGGCTTGCTTTGTGATTCGCGGTTGATAGTCAACAGTCGAGGCGAGTATGAGGTGCTCGGTGCCACATTGATCAAATACTGCGACCTGGTGAAAGAAGCTGATAAAGGACTTAGAATTGCAGGAGATTCAAAGGATTGGAAGAGAAGATAACGAGGCGCCGACCTCCTTTCGAAACTGGCTACTTCGGATGAGCCACATGGCGAGCCTATCTCCTTCCTCGAAAATCCGGCTTATGAGAGGGTAAAAATTCGGTGCATAGATGATCCCTCAAGAAATTGGACTCGGGAGAAGTGTTGGATCGAGGAAATGAAAGCATACTTAGAAAGTGGCGAGTGCCGGAGGACGAGAAGAAGGCTCGAGCTATCAAAAGAAAGCTCAGAGATATGTCATTCAAGGAGCGACTGTTCGGGAGATCTTATACTCGGCCATTGCTAAAGTGCATCCATCCCCAAAGAGGTCGCCCTATTGATACACGAAGTGCATAGTGGAATTTGTGGTGGACACCGGGGGCCGGGACTCTTGGCGACAAATTAATCACGTTGGGATACTACGGCCACACATGAGGCGACACTCACAACTTTGTTCGGCAATGTGATCAATGCCAAAGGTTTGCCAACCTTCCCCGTGTGCCTACAACGGAAGCGAGACTCACTGTGATCGCGGCTTGGCCATTTGATATGTGGGCGTCGACTGATTGGACCCTTCCCTCCCGAGGAAGCTGCAAGTACGTGATAGTGGCCATAGATTACTTCACCAAATGGGTTGAGGCCAAACCACTAGCTCGCATCACGAGAGGAGAATGCTATTAACTTCATACACGACTTCATTTGGTGTCGGTTTGGTTTTCCTCGAGCCATAGTGTCGACAATGGGTTACGGTTCTCCCGAGACTTTCGAAACGAGAGATGAAGCGAGTGGGAATCAAACATTGGAAATCCTCATCGCCTATCCTCAAGGAAATGGGCAAGGCTGAAGCGGCAAATAAACTTGTTCTATCTTCGCTCAAGAGGCGGGCTCGTAGGTCGACGAAACAATTGGTTGGACGAACTCCCCCTTGCTCTTTGGGCGGTTCGTACAACCACTCGGGGGCTGCGGAAACCCCTTTTGCTCTCACATATGGGTCGAGGCCGTGCACCTGCGAGCTCGGATTCCCTACGGCTAGAGTGACCTTCTTCGATCAAGAGCGAGAATGACACCAACGGGTTGATCGACTTGGACACGATCGACGAAGCGAGAAACGGCCTACCTCCGAATGGTCAATTACAAGCGGCGGACTAAAAGTTATCACGACAAGAAGGTCAAGGCAAGGTCTTTCCAAGTGGGAGATTATGTATTGAGAAAGATTGAGGCAACGGGTAGAAGGACCCAGCAGAACAAGCTATCTCCTAATTGGGAAGGTCCCTATGTAGTCACTCGAGTCGTCAAGGAAGGAACCTACATGATAGCTCATCCTGGAGGTGACGAGTTGAAGCACCCTTGGCATGCTACTCACCTCATCAAATACTACTTCTAATCTTCAGTTTCAAACTTCAAAGCTTGTGTTTAGTTCTAGTTTCAAGATGATGTAAGCATGTTTCCTATTTCAATGAAAAACGCAGTTTATTCGATCAAACATACTGTTACATTAACGTCAACAAGCTCGACTCTTAGTCAGCTTCGTTTTAACAAGCTCGATTCTTAATCAGCTTCGTTTATTTAACAAGTCCGACTCTTAGTCGACTTCGATCTAACGAGCTCGACTCTTAGTCAGCGTCGTTCTAACAAGCTCGATTCTTAATCAGCTTCGTTTATTTAACAAGTCCGACTCTTAGTCGACTTCGTTCTAACGAGCTCGACTCTTAGTCAGCGTCGTTCTAACAAGCTCGATTCTTAATCAGCTTCGTTTATTTAACAAGTCCGACTCTTAGTCGACTTCGTTCCTAGGGACTCGATCCTCGGTCGGTTTGTTAGATTTAGCTCGACCTAGGTCGGCTACAATAATATGAGCGAGTTCGACTCATGGTCAATCTTGTTCACAGGAAAAGTTAACCAAGTCTGAGGTCGACTAAATCGACAAGATTAGGTCGCCTCTGGGCTCAAGTTGACTTATTTGCCCTATCTATATCTAGCTCGACACTTACTTCAACAAGCATACAACATGCAATCAAGAAAGGTTGGCTACGATTAAATATGAACAAGTCTCCCTAAAGCGGGCTAAGACTTAAAATATGATAACTTGTTTCTATGCCTCCCAGCTGGGCCAAGGCATTCGAGATAATGTTAAAGACAAAAGCAAAAATGTTTGGAACTTGTTCGATTACAATAACCATTAAAATCAAGGTCTACTCGGAAGAAATGCCTTGATTGGACCGGCGACGGACGTTGGATCGACCTCGGTCGATCACCCACGGTAGATGGCTCACCAAGAACATTTTCGATCGATAAACCACCTTCCGTGAGTCACTGATAGTGAACTTTGGGGTCTCCTCGTCAAAAGCCGAATCCTCATATTCGTCGAGCTCAGCCAAGATAGTGTTGAAATTAACCTTTTCAATAGCAGGGGGGTCCCAAGGTGATGCCTCTGCAGCTTCATCATCTTTCTTTATGAGCTCCAGTCGTTGTCGTTGAATGGCACCAAAGAATGACCTTGTCGGGCTGCGGTGTTATATTGATCTTGAGAGGCCCATGTGGCTAAGCTGCTCGATGGAAATATCGACGAAGGATCCACTATGATTCGCCGAGCCATATGTCTCGAGACCCACCTCGTAGAACCCCACTGGCTTCTTCGGTGATATATTGGTTGAGCTCATGTTGTCTTTGTAAGCCTTAACGGCATCCTCCTTGGCACTCTTCACGGCATTGGCGAGTTCAACCTCCCATTTAAGTCTAGCCGCTTCAAGCTCTTCACCTTCTTGGCCAAGGTGACAGGCCATTCTTCCAAGCTATTGAGTCGCCACTTCAAGATCTGCGGCCGTGGTTTTTCTCCTCTTTGAGAAGCGGCGAGCTCTTTATTGACCTCACCCAAGCGGCCCCAGGCTTCTTCTTTGGCCTTGATCTCATTATCTTTCACCGGCTTCAAGGCATCATACGAGTTGTCCAAATCGAGAATAGGACTCCTTCGGTGTCCAAACTCGCCTTCAACTTAGCATGGTCCTCCTTGACTCTCCCATCTTGGTGTTCTCCACCTCCAGTCTCTTGACTCTTCATTCTTCTTGGCCAACATCGACTTGGCCGGCCTCTCTGTTCTTCGGCGGCCTTCCAATAAGTCGTGGCCGGGTCGATCATGGCAAGAGACTACGAGGTCAAATAAAAGAAAGAATTTAGACCAAGCATAGGAAAGCAACGAGAGAAGAAAAAGAAAGGAAAAATAAGCACAACATTCGAGTTACCTCGGAAGAAGCAAGTCGACCCTAGCCCGGCAAGCTTAAGGAGTCGAGGCTTATTGGTGAACTCTCGTATCAAGTCCTGATCAGCCCCCCTCCGTACGATCACCTGGCCATACTCCAGTTCTGGATACTCTCTGGCCAAGCTGTTTATTCTGGTCAGAGGAGTCACATTGCTCAGCTCGGCAACTCGATTCTGGATCAGCTCGTCATAGGAGACACGAATGGGAGAGGCTTGTGGACTCTTGGTTTCAGTCCTCTTTGGATCACTAGCATCGGCTTGATTAGAGACCGAGCTCACAACTGAAGGGCCAATCTTGATCACCTTGCTGATAGGGGCACCATCATCTTCATCCTCATCTTCATCTAAAGAAATAACATGGGATTTTCTTTTTGAAGCAGCTTTGGCCTTGGTCTTAGCCTTCGACTTGGCCTGAGCTCGGGTCCTGGCATGAGCGACCTCCCTCTCTGGCTCTGCATTCAGCTCGGCCTCCTCCTCACCGGCAACATTGGCCTCCTCAGAACCTTGGGCCTCATCACCCCCAGCATTCTCAACCTCCACAGCATCATCTTGCACTTCCATGTTCTCCTCAACAGGAATGTATTTCGTGGCATCCTCATCAACTAATTTCAGCTGATCATTCCTCTTGATACCTTCTGTTTCGCGGTTCTCCTTAGCATTTGCTCTCCCAGAGCTCTTCTTGGCCTTCCTGATGTCAACAGTTCTCCCCATATTAGCTTCTTGAGCGGGAGTTAAAACTGCATAAGACAAAAGGGATAAAGTGTTAGCTCGCCATAAAAAATATAAGTTCTATGTACGAGCATCGAGTTCTACATACGAGCGAAATCAATAGCGAACTAACAAAGCCTATAAGCAGCATGTATAGAAGATGCAAGTACTACACTGGGACTATGAAATGACGACTAAATGACCAAAAAACAGATACCAAGGAGGAGCTCGCTCATAAGGAATTTTCACATATAGAGGAAGAGGAGACGAGTAAACCCTTACCACCATAATGCTCTCCATTATCCTTGCAATAGTTCTCAGTTTTCTGACAGAGGGAGCACATTTTCTCAAACCTGGCATGGGCATGGGTCACCCAATCTGGATACCTCATACACCTTACTATGGGAACTAGTGGCACTACGTCATCATCTCCTAGCATCAATCCAGCTTGGATATAATTGTTCTTGGTAGTTCCCAATACCTTCCAACTGATGGGCCTCTCAGCAACCAACTCCACCAGTTTCCTACGCAGGTCTCCATGCCAATGAGGTTCCCACTGATCTTCATCCCTCACCACAGGTCTCCTCACTTGGTAGAGGGAACTCCCATCTAGTCTACTCTCCACTCTTGCTACATGGGAATTCCGGCCACCAACTTTGCTAGGCAAATTTATGAATAATTTGGGTGAATTTGCCTTGGAGGGAGTACTTATGCCCCCATTCTTATCAAACTTCATGACAAAGAACTCTCTGAAAACCCTCATACGGGGCTCATACCCTAAGAAGCGACACACCATGATGAAACAAACCAAAACCACTGCATGTGTTGGCACCCAATTGGAGAGGTAGGGCATTGGCACACTCTAAGAACTCATTGATGAAGGGATCTAACGGCGATCTAAGGACCGGCAATGAAGCTGGCCATAGTAGAAGGCCACCCTGGTGGTATCGAGTCTTGTAATTCTTTCCAAACTTCTTGAAGAAGTCGGCCTTGGTATAAAGGGTAACCTCGAATTCTTTTCTATCCACCTCACGAAGTCATGGATGGTAGACGATCTGGAGGGAAGATTACGCTTCCCCCTAAGTGGCCCTTGTGGCACATATCCTCTCTCATTCTGCTGGTACCACTTGTAGTCTCAAAAGCATTCACAATGCGTGGACTTGAGGAAGTGGAGACACCGGCTTCTCTGAAGTTGACATATACGTACAAGAAGAAGGGAAAACGGGGAATCGGTTCTATATGAAGTCTCAGGAGTCCTAGTAGATATGCTAAGAGGCGACCTAGATTCCCCAGGAAATCCAATTCTGTTCCTAAGGAAGGAAGGTTTATTGGGGCCCTGAAGGTAAAAAATGGCAATATGGTCGAGGAGTTCGTGAAAAAGATGGAAGGACTCAATTCTTGGATCATTCGTTCCTAAAGTACCTAAGTTCTCTCCTACAGGCAAAGCTAATTCAGTAAATTGCAAACCCCATCGGGTTAAAATTGAAGTACATTCCTCCATGGTCATCTCCCTCCACTCTCCGTTTAAATGTTTATAAACCCTACGATTGACTTTACAGTACCCATACCAAGCTCCGGGCTCTGTACTAAAGGTTCTAGCCATGGCGGAATCAAAGAAAGTGCAGAAATTAAAGCCCTAATTTTAAAGAATAAGGGGAATACCTTTAGCAGTGAAGAGAAAACGGAACTATGGAGGGCTAAACACCAAGTTATAGCAGGAGTCAACTTCCTTTATCGCCGCCGGAATCACGCACAGAGTTCAGGGAAGGCGAAAGTTGTAAATGGGGAAGGATTCTTGAATTTATATCTTCCTGAATTGGAAAGGGCAAAGGGAAATTCAAAATTAATTTTCCTAATTAATTACGGAAACAGTTTCCTAGGCGGACTCTCAAACGTCAAAATTGTAATCATTATGGCAAAAACGGTGCTCCTTCATCTTTGACCGTCCATCGCCGACGTCCAGGATCGTGCCACGTCATCTTGGGTCGACTAAACCTCAGAACGAGTAGAGACCTTCGAGTAACAACAATTGCCATCAAAAATTTCCTTAACTTCCTAGTCGACAAAGTCAACTCGAAAGTTGGGGGCCACTGAACATATCAAAAGTGTCAAGTTGGACCAAAGGAATAAAGCCCAATCACAAGCGGCCTTGACCATCACATTCTCAATGAGGCTGGCCCAATCAGAACAAGGCCCAAGGCCCATCTCTTGTATCAGTCGACTAAGCCCATGGTCCGACCTACTAGGTCCCGACCTAATTTAGTCCGACTTCATGATCCATATCATAATTCGGGTACGAACCATGCTCTACCCGCCAGTCAGGTCGACCATTCCACAAGTGGCGACCTCGACCTGATCACCAAGCGTCGACCTGACATTTGAGGACGCATGTGGGTCAACCTTTCCATAACAACCTCCCTACAAATCAGGGACGATTCTGAGACACGTTCACATGACTGAATAACCGCTGCTATAATCTCGGAGGACATGTCTCCTCACCAAAAATACATTACTCTTACCTATAAATACTTCATCACTACCAACGGTGCAAAGGTAACTGCCATTTTGCTATCAGAATTCATTATTCTATACATTTTGAGCTATAAACAACGGTAATCTTACTCTCACGCCCGAGCGTCTTCGCCGGAGACACATCCGGCTAGTCGTGGGTTCTGTTTTCAGGTCAAGGAGCCAGGTGATCAATCCTGCCACGTGGAGGAAGATTGATAAGCACATTTCCTGCAGCATCAATTAATAATTTATATATATTAATATGAAGCGAAGAGAGTGTATGAAAATGGAGTGCAATATTAATTTGGACCATGGCCCCGCACTATAGTATAAAATAAAAGTGGGGTGTCGACGTGCCCCGAATTGTGGTCCTACTTGGCCTCACGTCCGAGACACGCTCGAAAGACGTCTAAATTCTCTTTTTTACTTTCGAAATGTCCTTTCTTATATTTTTGATATACAAAACCTGTTTAGCTTAAAGAAACTTTCATATATACCATTACAGGTAACAACACATAACTTCAAATCCAACTATACACTTTACAAACCATTTACATCATAAGGAACATAGTTTCAAAAACTTATAATCTTTACAATCACTAAAAGTGTACCAAAATAGTGACAAAAAAGTTTAAGTCTCGAGTATACTACCCCATTGGTTATACATTTACATAATGTAAACCACTACAAAATACCTTTCCCAAGTTACAAACCCAACTCTCAACGTGACCTAGCCCCTGGCTCGCCCTTATCTAAGGAAAACAAATAAAGGAAGGGTTGAGATAAATCTCAGTAAGCTATTATGAATGCAACAATATGATATGCAAATCACATTATGAAAACATATATCAACATAGTCAACCAACACACCACAATCTTGCAACATATAGAAGGGTGCATAAGATAAACACATAAGAGCAATAACGTAACACTTAGAAGGATACTGAGCCAATGTTTAATCCAAAAGGATATAACAGTCTGAGCAGCATCAACAGCTGAAGAAGAGGTTCCGGAACCAAGCAACAACATCAACAACAGGGGAAAAATGACACAAAGTCATATCCCAAACGTGTAGCTAGAACTCACTTAATGGGAGCTAGCCAACAACCAAACCATGGCCAATGGAAGGGGGTAAAAATGGGAACCAGTGAATGGTATTATAATGAACTTGGATCGAGTGCCATTATAATCTCATATCACTGTCCGATATAACAATCAAGTACCAGCTGGACTTTAAATAAAAGCACAGTAATAAATATTTGCTTAAACAACCAATATATGATTCCAAAGTAGGGAACCATACCAAATACATCATAAGAAGATGATAAACATATGTTACTCATAACTAGCACAATGACTATAAATCTATGAAACCATTCATATTGACTTAGGATTTCAAAGTAGGGAACATTATCAAAAACACCATTAAATATGATCAAACAAGTCGACATTGAGCAACACATAAGTTCTACACAAATCAATATAGCATTTCAAGAACCTTTGATCAACCATATAAGGTTTAGAGAACTTTGGGTTTCATGGAAATCAAGTGTTCCACCCTATTTTAACTAAGTATTTAACAACCTTCCCAACATTATAATTGATATGTTAAGACATCATTTGGTAGCCCATATATTGTACTTTGATTATAGTATTCAATTGGGTAAAAGATATATTAGGTAGTTAGGAATAAATGACTTTAAAACTGACATAGCAAAATAGGGCAAGGCACGACTCGTGACCTTCGTGCCACTTGAATCAGCACGAGTGCAATAATTTGCACGACTCGTTGCCACGACTGGAGGATGGGAACGACTCGTGCCCTCAAGCACGAGTCGTGCCCTTCAGCAGAAAATCCATCTGATGTTTGAAACATCAGCAAGCTTGAAAACCTTCTCATTTTAATCCTACCCTTTTCACCTCATGTGAAGACCCCAACCCGGAACCTACACGTGTCCCGAGCTGAAGCGTCCTCAAACTAAGCCAAATCTCCTAAACTTCAAAAACTTTGATTTAACTTCCAAACAGAAACACAACCATTTATAAATAACTCTACTCCTTTCCACATTGGAGGAAGAGTTGACTAACCTTAAAAGTAATAAACGGTTTTAGTTACAAAAAGATATCGAATATAATATAGAATTACAGTTTATGAATACAAACCCTTTAAAATAATTGTGCCAACAATCACTTTCTACACCAACCTACACATAACCCGACAATACCCAAAATACCACTTCTACACTCCTTTCCGCCCTTACTTGGTCGGACCACCTGTCTCGGAATCTAAAACAGTAAAGGGAGAGGGGTGAGAATAAATCTCAATGAGCTATTATGAATGCAGCAAGATGCCAACAAAGTGTAACACATAGCATGGTAGCACATAACACATTATGGAAGCGGTAAACACATTACGTTACCTCATTTTACCTTTTCCCGTCTGAACAATAAGTCGTACAACGTGGGAGTAAAACTCCTCTCTTTGGTGAATTGCCTCCAGCACATTCACCTCTTATAGGACTCATACCCCAGAGATCCATATAAGAAAAGATACCTATAATAGAGTATCCAAAATAATAATATCGTCCCTCCGTACAACAATCGCAACAGGTCTGTAAAGGCTTCTTCATGCTCAATACGCCGTTAGCATGCCCACTCACTGTGGCCACAGAGAGGGGAGGGTCACCGGTATGATGAACCTTCAATCACTTATAGAACAAATCAATAATTGATTGACTTTCATCATACCCACCCGAACATAAACACATTCAAGCACATAATAGATACTTGAATTATAATCCACAAAAAGGGATAATCATATAACGACATGGTAATGTATACTCATGCAAATCAATACTATAGTGCAACAACCATTTAATACACTATGCATAGTATCATCAATAAATATGAATGATAACAAATAAATCCACAATTGGGATAACCATACAACCACATAGTAAACATATCCATACTTGGAATAACAATGCAATAACTTGCCAAATAATCCACACCGAATACCATAAAATCAACATGCCATATAATCCACCATTGGAATATAACACCACTATATAACACATAATCCACACTTTGGGATGCCACATAACACTTGCCAATTAGTCCATACTTAGGATATTAAGGTACCCATATAATCAATAATTCCACAACTTGAATCTAATGCCACAAGGTGATACATTACCCATTACCAATTAGCTCAATAGTGAAACCTATAGCTTCTACTCTATTGCAACTACTCATCAAAGATATGGAGTAAGTAAGGCCACTATGTATCGTAAACCATTCCTACATTTTCATTATACAATAAGACAAGGCCTCTATGAAGGTTCAAGCTCAATTTACTAAGTGGGAGTCACAATCTATAAGGGACCAAACAAGGTTACTACACAAATTCTCGGTTCGCATTTGAATTCGGGTTTCGGGGTCTTGGGCGACCGCCCAAACCTCTTGGGCGACCGCCCAAGAGGGTTTTCAAGCAAATGGTGAGTTACGGTGTGATGGGCGGCCGCCCAAGCCCCGTACGGGCGACCGCCCAAGGCGATTTCCAGCTCAAATTAATTTCTAACTCTTTCTTCTTAACTTTAATTCCTTTTCTTTTCATCCACCCTAATCTTAAGAACACCAAGAGGAAACCCTAGCTTTACCAAGTTCAACATAATCATGTAAACTCAAAATAATGTAACTCTAGATTATTTATCACTACAATTTTCACCCACTTCAAACCCTCTAGATCATCTTTCATGAACATTAATCTCAACCCACTTCCTTTACTAATTTCGAGCTTAACCCTTTTTAATCCCGAATCAACCTATGTTCTTACACTCTTGATCAACAATAACATCCTTCCATAAGATAAATCAATTCCTCAACTTCCAAGAAGATTTCTAAGGCATTAAACAATCATTTCAATAACAATAACAACATCAAATCATTGATGAGCATACAAAGAAAAGAAGTCATAATAACTCACTTTAGGTTTTTAGAATAAAATGTTGATCTTCTTAGCTTGACTTGAACCTCTAGATGATCCAAACCCAAAAATGCTCTTGATCTTGAAAATGGTGGAGAATGGCTTGGCTTCAAGGCTTGGACATGGGAGCTTCCATGGAATTCTAAAGCTTTCTCTCTAGGGAAAGTATAAGAAATGAAGGAGGGAGGAGGAAGAAGGGAGGTGGAGTAATAATTTGATAAAAGAGAAGGGAGGGGATGGAGGTGACACTTGGCATGCATAGGAGGGAGTAATACAATTGGCCCCCCCTTCAAAAATAAACCAAGGCTTTCACCCTAACTCATTTAAAAAAAATAAATCCTTATCTTAAATAATTCATCCTACCCAATTACCTCCTTGTACTATTTAGCATATTCCCATTTTTATTATTTCTCCAAGTTTCTTTATTTAATGTCTAATAGTTTCATAAAAGATTCTAAATTTACTTCTCACCCAATTTATCTTAATTTAAGAATTTAAAGACATAATTGAACACATAAGTTAACATAAATATTTGAAGCATATTATATAATATTTAAAATTAGTGCCTAGGGTTGGGGTCGTTACACTCACTCCCCCTTAAAGAAAATTCGTCCCGAATTTGACTGTCACTTACCCTAAGGTTCAAATAGCAAAGGTTAACTTTCACACATTCTAACTTAACATTTTCAATTAGACTTCTCAAAGGCATGATTCTACTATACATTTTCACAACTTAAATACTCTAAGACTTCAATTCCCAATCAGTCTCATCAATGCTATGATTCTTTCCAAGATTCAAATTTCATTAATAATGTGATATAACAACTCAATACTCCGAGAATACCATACCATTATCGCTAACCCGAATTTTCACGACCTCAAAGAAAGTATATTTAAATGAAAAGTATTACATCTTATGTTACCCAATACATTACGATATTACCTTTAAAACTTCAATTACTCTATAAGCTGCTCCCATCCCGTCTATGAGTCACATCACCAACCTTTTCTAAGACTCCACATGATTTACCACTTTGGCGCCAATCTACCTTAGGCCTTGCTTCTCTAACCTCACACCAACAATTTAGAGATCGATATTTCTTCCCGAACAACGCCTTATACGGTTTTATCTCAACGCTAGAATGATAACTGCTATTATACGCACCCAACCATTGGTAACCATACGACCTATCGACTACTAAAATTCATTGTACATGCCCGTAGCATATTTTCAACAATAAGTAATGATTCCTCAATTTTTCACAAAGTTAAACTTAATAGTATTCCTACCTTCCAAAAGGATCTTCCAAATGATGTCTATCCAATCCCTCTAATACAATGGGGTTTATACAACCAAACTATCTCCTAACATATATGAGGACTTTATCAATAAATATCTCATGATATAAACATTAAATAACTGCCCATGAAATAATAAATATGAACATGCTAATAAGATCATGATTTCTATAAACAGGACACTGGTCGACTATATAACACAATTCAATGTTCCACTTATTTTCAGGTCCAGAGACAGATCAATATTCAAATCAAATGGTTGGCCGCCCACAACGGAGCCGTTCCAACTCCAAAACAAAAACCGAGTCTATTGCGACCGACACAATAACAACCCCACATTTATCAAATCATTTCTCTGATCAAAACTTGAATACAGTTAACCATTCTAGGGAAACTAAGTTGCCTTTCCACTAGCTTCTGCACAATTTACATCTTTAGGATACCAAGTCTTTCTGAAATTCACAACATCTTTCAAAATTCCAAAGGATAGATAAAAAGAGATCCAAGGAGACTCGAATGGTTTATTTATTTAAAACCTGTCCCATACCGCTTTAATTAACTAAACCACTCAAAATCTTTAAGAAATCTTTAAAATTTTGATACGTTAACAAAATAACTCGAGTGATCTAATTATCTACAACCGTCCCATACCAGTGGGTAGATAATTAAATACTCACAGATTTTAATGCACACCAAAGACTGTTCATTGACCTTATTAAATCATACTATCCCCGAAGGGCACAAATACTCACACAGATGTCCAATATAAAATCCCAAGTTCTAAAACACATTTAAAACAATTTTTAACATGATATTCTTGTTCGACCTCTATTTATAGTATAGCCACCACTCATAATATTTATACTTAGTTAAATTCTTTATAAGAAAACAAAATCTTGCAATACTAATACTATCCCGATAAATAACACTAAAACAATCATTAAGATTATAAACTAGGTAAATCATCCTCAAATTGCAATTACACCTTAATAGTATTGTAACTAACTTACCTCTCGATAATCATCAACAACTCAAAATTCACATAACGCCCATACCTACCAAACATCACACTAATTCCTCATATGAGTCACGCAACTAAGTCGACCTATAGGGTGAAATCATCCTAAAGTATTCTTCCTCCCAATAAGATTCATCCTCATTTTATTTCCTCAACTAATGATAATCGTCTCTCAAACAACCCAGATACATATATTATCAATTTCTGAAGTTGATCCTATAAGTCACCGATACTACATCTATTATACTTCTTCACATTTACCCTATTTACTTCTCCATAACCAATACACAACCCCAGACCAAAACGGTCATACTAGATACAAATGTTGTCTTAAGTATATCCTTACAAAAAATATTCACTGCAATTGTAACACTAAAAAAAATTCAACTAATAACCATTTGGCATCCTACAAATTTTCACAACCAGTCATGCAAATTATCAACAAGTGATAACGAATACTTATTGCTTACAGTTACCAATTTGATATCTCTATAATCTATAATTAACCACCAAGTATCATCTTTTCTAAATACAGTAACAATTTATCCTTACTGAGAATCGCTAAGCTAGTTATCTTCTTTATCAATTAATTTCTCAAGTTGAATCATCAATTCCATCATCCCAATTTGTATACTCTATCTAGGGATCCGAATACCAAAATAGTGACTTATATCTACTCAGCTTCAATATCCTGGTATGATACCTGATGAAAACTCATTTTTGAAACTCACTTGAAAAACACCACTTAGTCAACTTATAGGGTGATATTACTTACAAAAATACCTATTCAATTTAGTAGCAAGAATTAAATCAATCTCTCCTTAGAGAATACTTATAGCACATAAGGCAAAGATATATGAGTTCCCTAAGATCTCTTACTCGCGATATTCTATAACTCATAAAATCTCACTTAGACTATCACTTTCAATACTAGTCTCATATATCTAGTCTCCACCACGAGACACCAATGTATAAATAACCATGCAATTATACAACCATAAACTACTCTTAATTAGGTCATACTTTCGACATTTATGCATATATGATAAAATAGCAAAAAAATGACTCATCCGCCTCTACCACACACGGAGGCAAATCAAACATATATAAGGAGACTCGCTTCCTGCGACAGTCCTCCCAAATCATAATCACCCTGATACACGATAATGATTCAAGGTACTCTCCCGTAGGAATAGAACCTCCAACACATAAGGCAACTTCTAGGACAATTAAGCAAATAAAGATGAAATGTAATGCCACAAGAGAGCGTATGGACGAGGATTTATAAAAGTATGAATCCTAACTCCTGAGACAGGTAAAATACCTCAAATGATGGTGGGGAAATCTATCTTTCCAAAACTCACCTTTCCTTGATTCCTTGGTTGGTCAATATCATTTTCTCGTCTTTGAACAAATTCCCGCATTAAACTCTCGACGTCGGTTATCACACACTCTCACTCGCCTAGACTCTACCCGAGAACTCTAACCGAGCTCGATACCAACCGGTGAAGACCCCAACCCGGAACCTACACGTGTCCCGAGTCAAGCGTCCTCAAACTAAGCCAAATCTCCTAAACTTCAAAAACTTTGATTTAACTTCCAAACGTAAACACAACCATTTATAAATAACTCTACTCCTTTCCACATTGGAGGAAGAGTTGACTAACCTTAAAAGTAATAAACGGTTTTAGTTACAAAAAGATATCGAATATAATATAGAATTACAGCTTTATGAATACAAACCCTTTAAAATAATTGTGCCAACAATCACTTTCTACACCAACCTACACATAACCCGACAATACCCAAAATACCACTTCTACACTCCTTTCCGCCCTTACTTGGTCGGACCACCTGTCTCGGAATCTAAAACAAGAAGGGAGAGGGGTGAGAATAAATCTCAATGAGCTATTATGAATGCAGCAAGATGCCAACAAAGTGCAACACATAGCATGGTAGCACATAACACATTATGGAAGCGGTAAACACATTACGTTACCTCATTTTACCTTTTCCCGTCTGAACAATAAGTCGTACAACGTGGGAGTAAAACTCCTCTCTTTGGTGAATTGCCTCCAGCACATTCACCTCTTATAGGACTCATACCCCAGAGATCCATATAAGAAAAGATACCTATAATAGAGTATCCAAAATAATAATATCGTCCCTCCGTACAACAATCGCAACAGTGCAGTAAAGGCTTCTTCATGCTCAATACAAGCCGTTAGCACGGCCCACTCTGTGGCCACAGAGGAGTGGAGGGTCACCGGTATGATGAACCTTCAATCACTTATAGAACAAATCAATAATTGATTGACTTTCATCATACCCACCCGAACATAAACACATTCAAGCACATAATAGATACTTGAATTATAATCCACAAAAAGGGATAATCATATAATGACATGGTAATGTATACTCATGCAAATCAATACTATAGTGCAACAACCATTTAATACACTATGCATAGTATCATCAATAAATATGAATGATAACAAATAAATCCACAATTGGGATAACCATACAACCACATAGTAAACATATCCATACTTGGAATAACAATGCAATAACTTGCCAAATAATCCACACCGGAATACCATAAAATCAACATGCCATATAATCCACCATTGGAATATAACACCACTATATAACACATAATCCACACTTTGGGATGCCACATAACACTTGCCAATTAGTCCATACTTAGGATATTAAGGTACCCATATAATCAATAATTCCACAACTTGAATCTAATGCCACAAGGTGATACATACCCATTACCAATTAGCTCAATAGTGAAACATATAGCTTCTACTCTATTGCAACTACTCATCAAAGATATGGAGTAAGTAAGGCCACTATGTATCGTAAAACATTCCTACATTTTCATTATACAATAAGACAAGGCCTCTATGAAGGTTCAAGCTCAATTTACTAAGTGGGAGTCACAATCTATAAGGGACCAAACAAGGTTACTACACAAATTCTGGTTCAGATTTGAATTCAGGTTTCTGGGGTCTTGGGCGACCGCCCAAACCTCTTGGGCGACCGCCCAAGAGGGTTTTCAAGCAAATGGTGAGTTCTGGTGTGATGGGCGGCCGCCCAAGCCCCCATGGGCGACCGCCCAAGGCGATTTCCAGCTCAAATTAATTTCTAACTCTTTCTTCTTAACTTTAATTCCTTTTCTTTTCATCCACCCTAATCTTAAGAACACCAAGAGGAAACCCTAGCTTTACCAAGTTCAACATAATCATGTAAACTCAAAATAATGTAACTCTAGATTATTTATCACTACAATTTCCACCCACTTCAAACCCCCACCCTCTAGATCATCTTTCATGAACATTAATCTCAACCCACTTCCTTTACTAATTTCGAGCTTAACCCTTTTTAATCCCGAATCAACCTATGTTCTTACACTCTTGATCAACAATAACATCCTTCCATAAGATAAATCAATTCCTCAACTTCCAAGAAGATTTCTAAGGCATTAAACAATCATTTCAATAACAATAACAACATCAAATCATTGATGATCATACAAAGAAAAGAAGTCATAATAACTCACTTTAGGTTTTTAGAATAAAATGTTGATCTTCTTAGCTTGACTTGAACCTCTAGATGATCCAAACCCAAAAATGCTCTTGATCTTGAAAATGGTGGAGAATGGCTTGGCTTCAAGGCTTGGACATGGGAGCTTCCATGGAATTCTAAAGCTTTCTCTCTAGGGAAAGTATAAGAAATGAAGGAGGGAGGAGGAAGAAGGGAGGTGGAGTAATAATTTGATAAAAGAGAAGGGAGGGGATGGAGGTGACACTTGGCATGCATAGGAGGGAGTAATACAATTGGCCCCCCCTTCAAAAATAAACCAAGGCTTTCATCCTAACTCATTTAAAAAAAAAAAATCCTTATCTTAAATAATTCATCCTACCCAATTACCTCCTTGTACTATTTAGCATATTCCCATTTTTATTATTTCTCCAAGTTTCTTTATTTAATGTCTAATAGTTTCATAAAAGATTCTAAATTTACTTCTCACCCAATTTATCTTAATTTAAGAATTTAAAGACATAATTGAACACATAAGTTAACATAAATATTTGAAGCATATTATATAATATTTAAAATTAGTGCCTAGGGTTGGGCCGTTACACCTCAAACAGCAACACATACCCCAAACTTCATTTCAACTCATACAAAACCATTTTCATCCATTCCATACTCAAGGAAAAATGTCCAAATACCACATGCAACATTTATACTCCAACCATTTCAACATAAAATATCAAATAAGCAAAGATTAAAAGAAGGAAAATAATAACTTACCTCCTAAATAAAATGAAAGAATCCAAAATCTACTCGGATGAAAATGATTTTCTCGACTTCTCGAACATTTAAACGAAGTCGGATTGAAGAACGGACAAGAATTGGATTTATGGGGAATTATACAATGAAAACTTAATTGATGTTTTCTCAAGGAAGAAGGAACAGAGGGATGAAATATTTTGCTGATGTTTGGTTATTGTTCATGAAGCTTCACTAAATAAGGAGGATATACATTGACTACATTTTCACCTAAGCTCCTCCACGCATTGAGTTGCTACAATTAACTTTCTTAAGTTTTAACTTTTATATTTTAGCACCTCAATATATTTTATAGAATTTTAATTACATTTCAACAATTACCATTTCAATTACACAACTTCTAATAGTTCTAATTAGTCATTAAATAATTAAATTTTATTTATTAACATACTTAAAATATCAAATAAGTTATTAAAATATTAAAACTAACACAAAATAATCACAATTATAATGTAATGCATGAAATGATATGCAACATACACCACATACACATACTCAATATGTGATCAAAATAGTGCCTAAATTTAGGATCGTGACAGGTGCAGATAGATGTAGTGTCCGAAAGAGTATAACGTTTTTTTAGCCAAATAGTATAGCCTATTAAAGATCCTTTTGTTTGGTGTTTTCAAATAAATTAAGGTGATAATAGGAAAAGGAGGGAGTGTCTGTTTCCTTTGTTATTAAATATTTTTGTGAATGAAAAAACATACTCCCTTTGTCCCGCTATAAATTACACACTTTTTTCATTGGTTGTTTTGCTATAAATCACACACTTTTTAAAATGACAAAAAATCTTTACTATTCTCTCCACTCATTCTCTCTCCTACATTATTTTAATACTCACAACACCATTATAATTTACTATTCCCTCTACTCATTCTCTCTCCTATTTTATTTTTACACTCACAATATTTATGTCATTATTTTTTTCCTTAATTCACGCGAGTACAATAACTAACCGAGTGATTTCTAATGGAAGGAGGGAGTATATAAAGTGGTCTCCGGTGAGACCATTGCATGGTGCAACGGGATTACATGCCCTTTTTGAAAGTGTTATATTTTTAAAATGTAACACTTTTAAAAAGGGAATGTAATCCCGTCACACGGTGGGATGATTGCACATGAGTTTTTGTTGATATCAACATCTAATTATGACTATTTAACAAAATTATAGAATTCTGATTAATTTTAGGATTAATCAATATTTTTAATAATTTAAACTAATTGTTTTAACATGGTATTGAGATTTGAAATGATTTTGTAATAAAGCTAAAATCTATCTAAATTTTTAATTAAATAAAAAGTAAAAAGATATTTCAAATAGCAAGAATCAGCAAGATAGTGTTCAATAACTTTGAAATTGAGGAGATAATTTGGGAGTATTTGAAAATATTCGGCGAAGATTTCGCCGATCATGGCTATTTGTGGTTGATTTTGACTTATGATCTTTCAATAAGTGTGTATTACTTTTTTTTTTTAATCTAAAATAGTTGTCATTGTTTGAATTTTCATCAATTTTAAGTAAATTAAATATTAGTACAATTTAATGAAAAAAAGTACAATCAAATTTGTCTTTGTTTATCACTAGTCAGTAACTCGTCGGTATCCAACGGTGAATAATTTTTTTTTATTAAGTAAATAATTATTTATGTGTTTTAATTGATTTTTATGTAACAATATAAATCGAAATTGATAATCAATGTAGCGGATATTAGGAGTATAATTAATACAGAAAAAAGATGTTGACACATGATGTAACGTGGAAAGCCCTTGAGACAACTATCTCGCCGGTACAAAACCACGGGAGGTTAGGTCCATGCCTAACCAAAAAACATTATTAAGATTTTAGTGTTACAACTTTGGAAGATGAAGAGATATGGTTACAATAGCGTGAGTTTAATAGTGTGTGCCTAAGTGTCAACATAATCTCTTCCATCTCCTATATATTTAAAGTAGTTTCAATCTCAAAATTTATTAGTATCATTAGGGTTCAAATTCAAAACCTTTATGATGTGATGTGAATATGTATAGTTTTGAAGAAATAAAATAGGCGAACCTGGACTGAAGTCGTTGCAATCTCAAAATTTATGCCGGTAATTTGATTAAGTAGTGTAATTGAATTATGGAACGAAGGCAAGGGAAGGATTGAGGGTGAAAGGAATTCTTGGATTGTTAGAGTTTTGGAAAGTTGAGATTATCTGTGGGTGTTATAGAGGCTTTGGCATTTGATAATTAGGGATGCTATGCGGTTCGTGATTAATTTGGGACAGATTTTGGTATTGCATGGATTTAGGTTCTGCAGATTTTTGGATGCTGGTTTGCTGGCCATGTCATTTTGCTTGCTCGCCCGTGCAACTGAAGGATTTTTAAACGTGGAGTTTCTGTTTTCTTGGAGCGTCCGCTCCCAATTTTCTGGTGCGTCCGCTCCCCTGGAGGCTGGGCTGGGCGGTGGATTATGTCCCTGAAAAATACACAAACCCCCCCTCAAACTATATTAAAAAACCCACCTATATAAAGTTATTAAATTGCAAAAATCACAAATTTACAAATCTCACCCTCCTGGTCCGATTCGGCCGCAATTCGCCGCTCCGATCGAAGACGCCGCACGAAGGTCACGGGCTCACATCGATGGCGTCGGTCACGGCGCACAGAAAATCCTTCGCGACAATTGCTCCTTCTCTTGCAGGTAATTCCGTAGTTATCTCTAGGGTTTGATTTTGCGATCGTCTTCCTCGCTCCTTCTCCTGCATCTCTCTCTCTAGGGTTTGATTTCGGATCATCTTCAAATTCGCTACATTTTTCTGTAATTAATCGATGATTTGTTATCTGTTTGATTTTGATTGCCATTAAAAACTAAAAATATATGATTTATCCTGATGCCTGATCGAAGTTTTCTATATTTTGGATGCCAATTGAAATAGTCTATCCCCAATTTATTATTCCCATCAAGTAATTTCTCATTACATTCATTTAACTAATTATTTGGAAGTTCGTACATCTGTTTTATTTTCAATTTGGATTTATTCATAAATTAATGAATATTTTTGGTGAACTATGTTATTTCTTCTAACTTGTCCAGTTTGCGAAACAAATGAAGATCGAGTAACCAACTAAGAATTATCATGTCTGGCTGACCCACAAATATGTGATCATTAAAATACCAAATGAAATACCATAGTTCCAAATAAAATTTTCGCAAAAAATCCTCTTATTTCTAGCCACAATAGTTTAAAACTGAAAAAACAAAAACAAATATTGTACTGAGTGAAAAAAGTTGACAGACTGAATATGATGCTAAACAATCCTTGTTGCCTATTTATCCAATTCCTCTTGTTTAATTTGCTTGATTTCCTTCGTAACAGACAATTATATCTCTTCATCATTGGAGGTAGTATCTAACAAACGTTTTTGTGGAGTGATTGATGTTGAAGAACTGTCTCACACAGATTTCAAAGGCTTATCCTACATAATAAAAACGTAAAATAACATTATCATAAAAAGCAAACTCTCAAAATGAAAGTGAAGTAGAAAAATAAAAAGTAAACTATGGATACAAAAAAATTTACCTCATTATTGCAGTTCAAGCTGGTCACAATTTCAATTTCATGATTCAATTTGGAAGCAACCTCCTGAAGATTAAAACAATTAATGGTTATGAATTTGAGCTTTTGTTTAAAGCTAATGTGATGTATTTTCTACTTACATTATCATTTATGAGTGATAAAAATTGGGCGATGATATCTGTATCCTCTGATAATTGCTTTACTGTGAAAGTTCATTTATCTTGATCAGTATCTACAGTTCTTTGGTCAACATCAATCCTGAATAAGCATCGTCTTTCAAACATTTTTCGAAAAGATTCAGGTAGTTGACCCTGTTGAACATCATGTTATATGAACATTATTTTACATCTATTATAAAGTAGTAATCTATCTAATAACAAAATAACAACAAATTAGCTACCTCTGAGACATCGGCAAGAACTACAGGAGCAGACATTCCGAGCAAAGAAGATGCTGTCGCATCGAATAAAACAAAGTGTGTCTCAGCTAGATCTATAACATTCATATCAGTGACCAAAATCCTAATTTTGAACCTAAAAAAAAATAGGTACACAATTAATTCGAATGAAGATAATGATTATAAATCTTTTTTATTTGTATATATATATAAAAAAAATCAAATCCGTCAATTACCTAGGGATAGCATTGCCATAAGTTGTCTTGCATTTAGGACAGTTTTTACTGCTCTTTTCAAAGCCTTTAGCACACTTTATATTTCTACACCCATCATAGTACCAGGTGGCATGTGAATCCACATCCGATATGGTTGCCAATACGGAGTATACGCCAACCTAATAAAAATGATTATAGTAAAAAAGATTAATGTTGATTCAAGAATATTTAAATGAGTATAACCTTTATAAAAAATTAAGTATATTTATAATATACCTCTGTACATGTGAGCAAATCACCAATCGTCTTGAGTTCTTTTTTTTTCAACCACAGATCACTATTGATACGACTACTATCATTAGTGGTAATAGTCAAAGAACGACTAATCGATGAAGATCCAGTTTCACGCCTGTAAAAGTGATATATGTAAATTAACATAACCATACAAATTTGTATAACAAATTCATGAATTCATATAAAGGTTTAGTGTTCATTTACTTGCTAAGATAATCTGCTACTTCAGGGAACGATGCATTAATATGCATTATTGAAGCATGCTTCATAGTACTAACTTTAGTTTTCCCTGTATAAATATTATAAAATTCACTCACATGATAATATGCCTTGAATCAGAAACGTAATTGCAGTTTAAGTAAATATACGTAAAAGATACATTGGTATGTAGATAGCATTACAAATTGCAAAACCAAAATCACTGGGCCTTCCTCGTTTTGACCCCTATTGTCAATATACTGTTTTAACTTATCTTCAAATGAGGCCCACAGGACGGCAGTCAACTCATTTTCACTGTCAAAATAGTAGAAAGTAATTATAGAATATATCTTAATTTGTCACAAAATATATTAATTAACCTTTAAAGAATAAAATTTTTGAAACACATACTCATTATCAATCAGCTGAACATCTAACTTTCTAGCATTAAACCTCTGCACAAACTCAAAATCTCTAAGAGGTAAAATCACCTCTCCAATCACATCTAGCAAATATTCAGCAAATGTAAGTAAATATCATAGTAGTAACTTTTGTTTTACCTGTATAAAGATAATCTATATAAGATCGGAAAAATAAAAATATATGCGATTTATAGTTCCACCGACTACAAAATCCAAATTCAAACTCCCAATTGTTTGAAAAGGCGTGAACTCGAAACTGCTATCTGGAATTTGGACAGACTTGTCGACTTCAGACACGTCAGTTGCCAAACTCATACACAGTTTCCATTTGTGATTTAGTATCGCCTTTTGCAATGGTTGAACGCAGTTTTCTTCGACACCAAACTTTGAAATTTTTAGCATTTTCCCTTCTTGAAACTTATTTGTAAATTGGGAAGGCAGTTTGCTAGGGATCGTTGCTTGGATTTTAGATCCCTGTATAAAATATTAAATATCATTAATTAATTAATTAATTAATTAATTAAATATTAATAACATGTGGAAATAAATATATGAGATCTATTACCTCCTGATCAACCAATATCATTTCAGTTGATTTTTTTCCGTATTGTCCAATCAGCTCCCATTGACGTAATATGCGGACATTAACGCTGGATTGTTTAGTTTTCTTGTCAATTGATTTGACAGCAATCATACGGCTTGTAGCCATTACCTGTGTTTTAAGTCAATGAAATACATAAGCATCTGAATATTAAAGCAAAACTAAACGAAGCTGATCTTTTATGGTAATCAATTTAAACATTTTGAAATTCAATTCATACCTAATATAAAGAAAAAAACTGTTCAATCAAATGTAATCAATTTAAACATTTTTTTTTAATTATGTAAGTAGTTTTTAAAAACTATATATGAAGGGGGCATAGACCAATTAAGATAAGTCTGCACTTTAGTTGTCGAATTGAGGCCAGTAGGAAGCTTCTCACTATAGCAGTCACAAAAGTAGGTAGGAGAAATAGGCGAAAGGAGAAAGACAGACAGATCGATAGAAAGAGATAAGGGCCGCTATAAGCCCTTAACTATGCTACTTTGCGCTCGGATGCGTATATGAATTAGTAGATCGGGCTAAAGTGGTAAGGACTCATTTGAGGAGTACTACAGATGAAGGGGGCATAGACCAATAAAAAACTACAGTGTGTCACTTTTGAAGAACAAAGTCAGAAGAGCATTGACTTTCTCGTGTCACATACACTTACCTTACAGACTTCCATGAACAGCTTTGAATAGCAATTTGAAGTCGAAATGGTTTCCTTAATTCATAATATTCTTTGATCTTACTGATTTAATTATCTTTCCTTAGATTGTTTCAAAGCAACCAAAGACAATTAATCTGTATTGTTGACATTAGAGAATTCAAACATAATAGAATGGAACATGATGATTTATGGATGTGTCATTAGGGTAGGGATAGGGTCAGACAGTGTGCAATATCTCTTTTCTTTTTCTTCTGTTTGACTTGATTTGATTAAGCTTGTTTATGATTTTGATTGACTTTGCTCATGGAAAATCCAGTTTATTATTTTGCATCTTTTTAACTGATATTTGTGTATCTTCTTCCGGGGGGAACACCAAAAAAAATATTATAAATCATTTTCTTCAGGATTAAAAATTTATCACGACAAAAGCCACTTAAAGGTTTCTCTCTCTCCTTACCCTCTCTCTCTCTCTTGTATACACCCACACACACGCACATATACTCTCTGCCCGGAACTCCCCTCTTACCAATGACAAAGCTACATTTGTTATATGTTGACTGTTGGAGCAGATAGCATTTTGAAATTTTAGTGATTGTATCTCGAAAGTGACTATGTCTGCCATTTTAAAGTTTATTGTAATCAGAGATGTTTTTTAATAAGTTATTTTGAAGAGAAATTTATTTAGCTGGGAGAGAAGAAATTCAATTCAACTATTCAGAGTATTTATTTTACTTGTCCAGTTTCAGGAAGGTTTGTGCAGTCAATCAGAGCACAACCATGTTAAGTATAACATGTAATAACTGGAATCACTAAAAGACAGGCATACCGTGTTACGTTTGGACATGGTTCTTGTTAGTCAGCAAAGAACACCAAAATCACATGTCATTTTCTCAGCATCGTTATCAAGCCTTTATAGGTCAGAAACTTTCACATTTTTTTACTTTTTCATTCTTGACCTTTTACTTATGGAAGTTTATATGCATGGCCTATTTGTTGTTCGTCTCAGGTGCCTTCATTGAATCAAAAACCATGTCCAATTGAAAAGACGTCAGAGCTAAATTTGCGACTAATTCAAATTCCAAGCTCAAATCCGTTCCATCCATTGTATTTTCCCACTACGAATCTCAGTCTACCTCAAAAATCAAGCCTGCGTTATAGTTCAAGGTCAAAGAGAAAGGAACCTAGCAACGACAATGAACACCAAGACTGGATTTTTAGTGGTAATGGCAGTTCTCAACATGAGACGGAGAAGAGGCTATTTTGCAAGATATGTCAAGTGCATTGCAGTGCTGACTCCAATATGAAGCAGCACTTACAAGGTCACAAGCATAAAGTGAAGCTGTTATTAGCAAAACAGGGGTTTATCAAAAGCATTAAGGCACAGATTGAATTCTCTTTACTCTAAACCAACATAATTTTTATTTTACTTGGGAGCGCGATGAAGTGAGGGGCGGAGAGAGGGAGACGGGGGATGGATACGGGTGTGATTGGCTGGCTCCTAAAACTGCATGCTAATCCTTACTCTCATCCACAATGCAAGATCTGAAATTAAGTTTCCCAGTTGATTCCATCCATACAAACAATTGATTCCATCCATACAAACAAATTAGCTCTTTTGTGAGGAACGGTTTTGAGAAGTGAGGAAGAAATGAAACTGAATAGTGCACTGGTTTTAAGATTGATGACATTGATAATTTCTTTCCCAATAACTCAGGCTTGATCCACTTTCCTTGGGATTTCCACAACTTGAACAAATAGTGCAAAACCAAAGTAGAATACAAAAACAGAAATTATAGAACCAAAGTAGTATAAAGTTACATACTTTAAATACAAACCCAATGACAATTTACAATCCATCAAAATTTGAAACAAACATACAAAAGGATGTTCTTTTTACTTTAATTTTATCCATATGTCCTACTTCGAATAGTGCATCGAGGAAAACTGGGTGGGAAGTATAATGGAGAGGAGCCAGATATGTACCCCCCCTCTAATTTACAAAGCATGTTCTTTTGACTTTAAAGATCAACTTAATAACTTATTTACAGAGCATAAAATCACAGATATTACTATCTCCATCCTAAAATGAGTGATTTCTTTAATAATAAAAGACAGAGATTAAAATGGATGTCATTTCGATGAACTGAATAATTCACCTTTGAGAGATCAACTATACCTTATGACACTTTCAATTATATAGAGCAAAATCAAGAGTAATTTTAAACTAAAACTCTTCAAAAATCAAATATTTTTGTTTCCATGAAAAACTAAGATGGGATATTGATTTAGAGACAGGCGAGTGTGCTAGTAGGCTACTTACAAATACTACATGTGAACGCCGGCGAGTGTGCTAGGCTACTTACAAATACACGTATGTATCAATCCAACCAAAAACACCATTCTTACATCTACCCAACAATAACACAAAATAGTTGCCGCCCCCAAACAAATTTC
This sequence comes from Adenophora triphylla var. japonica, assembly GCA_022495995.1. Classification (NCBI taxonomy): domain Eukaryota; kingdom Viridiplantae; phylum Streptophyta; class Magnoliopsida; order Asterales; family Campanulaceae; genus Adenophora; species Adenophora triphylla. The sequence continues at coordinate 112,987 of JAFEMH010003971.1, forward strand.
CAAATAGAAATTCAAAATCAAAGAATGAAATAACGATTATAGAAAACAGAAAAAAAAAAGACTGAATTTTGAGGCTGAACCTGAAGATGCTGATCGACTTGCTTGAGAGAGGAGATCGGAATTTGCAGGTGAAACTGATAGAATTGAGAGAAAGAGTAGATCGGAAGAGGATTTATATTTTGGATATACATCTGCTGCGGATATGATTTTGAAATTTGGATTCAGTGTTTATCTAAAGAAATTTGAAGGACCGTGCTTATCTCAAAAGAACAGAAACGTATCTAATATTATTTGCTGCCATTCCACAGAAACGTATCTAATAATTCAGACTCTTTAGGTGATAATTCTGGCATGTCTTTTAAAATTTGAAAATTACTAATTATTTTAAATTGAAATTTATGGTTAAATTGAAATTTAGTCTGGTATCTATTTTTAATTTCAAAAATTACTAATTATTTTAAATTTCGAAAATTACTAATAATTATATATCCACAATTATCACCTAACGAGTTTGAATTATTCAAAAAAATGTGCTTAAATTTAGGTAACAATTAGTTTTCAAAATTTCAAAACTGATTAAATCAATCAACTTCTAATTAAGAGGAAATTTTTATTTTAAATTGCAAATTAACTTTAACTAATAATATTACAATAATGCCCTTAATCAAGTCTTACTTGAAATAAAAATGAGTTGGAAATTGTTGCTGACGTGGCCTTTGACGTGGCCTTTTCTGGAGCCTCTAAATAGTTTTGCTATATATATTATATATGATTACTACATAACTTTACATAATAAAATAATTAATAAAACATTATAAGTTCCAATACAAAGTTAAAAGTGTCATTTAAATATTTTAAAGATATAACAGACATTAGACATTAGTAAGTTTGAACTAATTGATGTAAGTTTTCCGTCTTAAAATAAATGTCCTTAAAATATCAAAATTTACTGTTTAATTAAGAGTGATAAAATATCAAAATTTACTGTTTAATTAAGAGTGAATTTGAAAATATTTTGATTATTTATTTTGGAATGGAGAAAGTATTTTTTTTTGATATCCAGGTTCTCAGCTTCGCCGGATTAAGTCCTGAACCACCCGTCACCGGCATGGAGAAAGTATATTAATATCATGTTTACTTGTTTCAAATGAAAGAAAATTATATTTTTTATCAAATTACTCAAGTTAACTAAAAAAATATAACTATTTATTCATGATCAATTGCGACAAATTGATTACTTAATTAGAAATCTCCTAAAATAGTGAATTCCCTTAAAATAGTGTTTGTTTAGGATATTAACACTATAATTTTGTCCAAAATTGTTTTGAGTAATACTTTTAATATACTTGTGCTCTAAAAATCATATTTCGAAAAGTTCGTCCAACTTTTGACTTTCTTGGTCAATTCAATCTGATTTAACCTTAATTTTATGAAAATCTAATCATCCATGTGTAATTCTAAAAATTGTGATTGATAGTATTTTTTATGGAGAATAAATAACAATTTATAGAATTGTATATGTATAATTAGTGATGTAGGCAACGGAGGTTATGAGATGGAACCGAACGAAAATCAACAAGATTCGTTAACAAAGAAGGCACAGCCGTTCTTATTCTTTAATTCAATTCATAAATCCAAAAACTAAGTTGTTTAACACTCAAAACAAGTTTAAATACTCAAAAAACAAACCCTAAAACGACCTAGCAAAGTAAAGACAAAACTACCCCTCAATAACAATCCAAAATACCAAATAAACGAAGTAAGGAAACAAATAAATCGTAATTAAGGAAGCTGCTGCGTAGCTTGAGGCGCCCGCCCCGGAATTGCTGAAGCGCACGCCTGAAGACCAGTTGGTTCACGGGTGGATTGAGATGCTTGAGGCGGCCGCATGGTGATGATCGAGGCGCCCGCCTCGGAGTCAGAAGGTTGGTCCCTGTTTCTCCTATGTGAGGCGCCCGCTTGGCTTTGAGTGAGGCGCCCGCCTGGCTCCTCTGTAGCCTGAATCGCTTGTGCTTGCTGATCTATATCATCTGCAACTATATTATCTGCAACTGTATCATTCACCCCCCTTGAAAAAGACTCGACCACGAGTCGATACCAATAAGACGCTGCAACAGAAATCCCATCTTGCGCACGTGAACCCAAAGAAATTCTCCCGCCTTGAAAACAATTCTTTTTCGACGTGCACCAACTTGCTGCTTGTACCTACTATGTCGCTCCGATGAGTCATCCACACTAGACCAGCTGAGGAGTTGATGATAACCGGGGACAGAAGCCTTATCGAAGTCAAGTTTCTTTCGACAGTGAGTAGGGTGCAATGTAACCGTTGCTCCTACTGTCATAAAGGTATAAGTGTTCTTGTAGCCATCATGCTGAACCCTCCGATCAAACAGCCACGGACGACCAAGCAAGACAGGACACGCAACCATTGGCACAACATCACACCATACATCATCCGCGTAGCGTTTCCCAATGGAAAATTGCACCAAACACTGCCTGTTTACCTTCAATGAACTCTCCTCGCTTAACCAAGACAGCTTGTACGGTTGTGGGTGTTCTTCCGTTTTCAATCTCAATTTCTCAACCATCTCAGTAGAAACGATGTTTTCACAGCTACCACCATCAATGATTACTTTGCACACTTTCCCTTTGGCAGTGCAATTAGTCCGAAAAATGTTATGACGAAGCCACTCCTCGTCTTCCACATCCGTCACATTCAACTCCCGTTGAACCACCAATGCCACTCCTTGATCTGCATACACTTCTTCAGTGTCACCACCTGAGTCATCTGGTACTTCATCATAAACTGGTGGGTTATCCTCCATTAACGCAACAACATGTCGATTGGGGCACTCGGCCCGTAGGTGACCAATCCCATGGCATTTGAAGCACCTCGTGGGCTTGTTACCCCTTGAGGCTTCCGAAACTGCACCAGATTTGTCTGTTGGTGTAACCGGAATTGTTGGTGAACATCCCTCAACCTTGCTAGGACTCCCACTACTATAATTACCCGAAACATTCTTGTGTTGCCAACTAATTACACCCTTCTTTCTCTGCAATTGCTTTTCAACCTTCAAAGCAAGCCTACAAACATCATCATAGGTCCAATATTGCTGCAGGTGGACAACATCTGAAATATCAGTACGTAATCCCCCAAGAAAACGGGCTACTGTTTGCTCGTCTTCTTCTGCAACATCACACTTCATCCACAAATGGTCAAACTCATGAATAAATTCTTCTACAGATATATCCCCTTGCCTCAGATTATGATAAGCAAGAAACGAATCCTGTCTGTAGTGTTCCGGAAGAAACTTATGCCTAAGCAATTTCTTCATCTTATCCCACGATTGAACCTTGGATTTACCCTCTCTCGCCCGTTGTTTCTTAACATGTTCCCACCAAATTGAAGCATGCTTTTTCAATTTAATTGCAACAACCTTAACCCTATGAGCATCTTTCATAGGTTTTAAGTCAAAAATACGTTCAACAGTATTTAACCAATCAATGAACTCGTCAGGATGAGACTTACCTTCGAATTCCGGAATTTCGATCTTGACACCGATATCCTTCAAAGCGTCTTCCTCATACCCATTCAGATGTCCACGATATCTGGCAAAGGGATTGACTCCCTCGTGATACTCCGTACCCTCGGAAGAATCTTCCGAATCAGAACCCATAATCGGCGGTGTCCCCCCACGATTTCTGCGATTCCGAACTTGGAGTTGAAGTACCTGAACCTGTCTTCTCAGATCGTCGATCTCAATATCGCGTATATCACGCTCGCGGTGATGATCGTCTGCCGGAGGATCCGCTGCACGGCCCCTTCCACGAACACCTCTTCCTCCACGAACTCCACGCCCTCGTTCGGCCATCAAATCGTCCAGACAACTGATACCAAATGATGTAGGCAACGGAGGTTAGGAGATGGAACCGAACGAAAATCAACAAGATTCGTTAACAAAGAAGGCACAGCCGTTCTTGTCCTTTAATTCAATTCATAAATTCAAAAACTAAGTTGTTTAACACTCAAAACAAGTTTAAATACTACAAAAACAAACCCTAAAACGACCTAGCAAAGTAAAGACAAAACTACCCCTCAATAACAATCCAAAATACCAAATAAACGAAGTAAGGAAACAAATAAATCGTAATTAAGGAAGCTGCTGCGTAGCTTGAGGCGCCCGCCCCGGAATTGCTGAAGCGTACGCCTGAAGACCAGTTGGTTCACGGGTGGATTGAGATGCTTGAGGCGGCCGCATGGTGATGATCGAGGCGCCCGCCTCGGAGTCAGAAGGTTGGTCCTTGTTTCTCCTATGTGAGGCGCCCGCTTGGCTTTGAGTGAGGCGCCCGCCTGGCTCCTCTGTAGCCTGAATTGATTGTGCTTGCTGATCTATATCATCTGCAACTATATCATCTGCAACTGTATCAATTAGACTTTATAAAATTATGATTAAAGTCCTTAAAAAAAGTGAAAGTGAGACGAAATTTCAGAAATGGAAGGAGTAGACTTCAAATACACCTTTCTGGTATTATTTTTTTATGAAGATAACTGCAATAGAAAAAAAAGTTTGTTCATGGTCATGGTAGTTCACTTCATAATAGTAAGATAAAGAAAATTTGAATGATGTAAATCAAGATATGATATCTAGTATGCATTTTTTTTAAAAAATAATAATCTATTTTAATATTGCTTATATAAAATAAACAATCATTTAATTATTGGGACGAAAAAAATTATATGTGTCAAATCATGGAATGAAAGAAACATTTTTATAACGATGAATTACACATAATTCAAGATAAATGTGGGAGAATATGAGCATACAAACTGAAATCTTTCTTCACTATGAAATAACAACATTCACAATATCCAAAATTCAAATAAAAAGTAAAGAGAGAACTCATACTATAACAATTTGTTCAGATCGATTTGTTAAAATTAATTCTGATGTACTTCATCTGTATCAAAATGAATATTTCAAAAAAATATTAAATTTTCTTGTCAAAATCTTGTAAAAAACTAGTTTTTTCGTAACATAAGAAAAAAACTAGTTTTAAAGTACTAAGTCTAACTAATAATAAGAGTGATGAACTGTTTTGAAAACTAGTTTTTTATAACATTTTGAAAAAAACTAATTTTTCACGAGAGTTACTCAATTTTCTTTTGATTAAAAGTAAATTTAGATTTTTTTTTTAACATTTATTTTGATACGTAGGACATACACTGATTCAATAGGAAACTTTCTGCTCTTTATTTTGAGGAATATTAGCATTTGCGTATGAGGATGGAATACGTTGAAGGCTCCACCCAAAAAGTCCAAACCCACAAAGCACAATCTAACCTAAAAACAATCACGTTAACTTTTAAAAGAATCGATAACAATTAACGAAATATATAGAGATTTCTTCAAATTTTAAAATAGGTAATCTTATCACAAATCTAAATAAATCTTCCTGTGTAATGATTAATTTGAAATTCTAAAATATGTAAAATTAAATTACTTGATTTCAAAAAATTAAATTGATCTACTTGAGTTATCTTATCATAGGCTGACATGTGAAATTTGACGCATAAAATCGTGTGGCAAGCTGTATAAATAGAAAATGACTCTACTTTAATATTATATATATATATATATATATATATATATATATATATATATATATAGGAAGCTATTCAAATGAGAACCAAATTTATATGAGAATCATGAGAATTAAATCCAACCATTGGATTAAAAACACATCAATGTTCCAGATTAAAAAAAAAAGATAGAGGGGGTGGCATTTTCGTAATTATTGTGAACTAAATCCCCCTCAAATTTCAAAATAAAATATCTCAATATCTATAAGTCGAAAAAAAAAATTCGAAAACACCGATTTTTTTGTCTTGGCGACGGTACGATTCTAACTAGATCCCTGAAGATAGGATTTTGAAAAAATAATATTGAACAACGTCTAATTTTTAAAACACTGTGTTGCTAGTGAACACTAGCTGTGTTGTCTTAGTGAACACTAGCTGTGTTGTATTAGTGAACACTAGCTGTATTGTCTTAGTGAACACTAGTTGTATTGTCTTAGTGAACACTAATTAATTAGTGAACACTAGCTGTAAGTGAACACTAGCTATGTTGTCTTAGTGAACACTAGCTATATTAACACTAGCTATGTTGTCTTAGTGAACACTAGTTGTATTGTCTTAGTGAACACTAATTAATTAGTGAACACTAGCTGTAAGTGAACACTAGCTGTAAGTGAACACTAGCTATGTTGTCTTAGTGAACACTAATTAATTAGTGAACACTAGCTGTAAGTGAACACTAGCTGTAAGTTAACTAGTTATGTTGTCTTAGTGAACACTAGCTATGTTCACTAGCAACACAGTGTTTTACCCCCTCTTCCAAGATCCTCTGTCATCTATTTCTTTAAGAGTGTAAGTTGGTTCTGTTTTGATTTTTTTGTCAGTAATATGGGGCCTGAGCCAGGGCCATATATGGAAAGGTCGATTTTCTTACTCCATAGTACCTTGTATTTCTCCTTCTGTTTCTCAGTTTCTCCTTTTTCTTGAATTTCAATAATATCTTCCATCTACTTTCCGTGTTTCTTCACTGTAGATGAAAATTTTGAGTTAGTTATTAAATGCCCATCCATGAATGTTACGGTTAAACTTGAATGCATATCATATTAAGAAAGAAAAGTTATACGGTATACGAAGCCTTGGTAGGGATAAGCAGGCTGCACCTTTATTTCTCCAACTTTTTCTTTTTGTATTTAAAAGAAATTAATAAATAAAATATTCAACCTTTCTCACCTCTTTGGAACCATGATCTTGTGCTGGCGAATTTGACGCTCGTGTCTCTCTAGTAGTTCATCGACTTGGTGGGATTGAGATAACAAGTGGTCCCGAGAATTCAACCTTTTCTTCTTGATCTTTATATGCCTGTTCGAGGTTTAATGTTCAATACTAGGTTAATATGAAATCATAAACGAGATCGGTTTTGAACTTTTAATCATTAAAAGGTCTTCCGTAGATAATCTCAAACCAAGATATGAATGTGCATTTCAGCTCTTCGATAACATCATAAAAATAACTTGGTTTCTCAAATACTCCATATGCCCCTTAAACGAGTGTCCATTTTTATTTAGTGAACAATACAGCTAGTGTTCACTAATTAATTAGTGTTCACTAAGACAATACAACAGTGTTCACTAAGACAACATAGCTAGTGTTCACTAAGATAACACAGCCTAGTGTTCACTAAGACAACATAGCTAGCGTTCACTAAGACAACATAGCTAGCGTTCACCCATAGCTAGCGTTCACTTATTAATTAGTGTTCACTAAGACAATACAAATAATATGCTCACTAATTAATTAGCGAACACTAGCTTTAAGTGTTCACTAAGACAATACAACAAGTGTTCACTAATCAATTAATGAACAATACAAAGTTCACCACTAATTAATTAGTGTTCACTAAGACAATACAACTAGTGTTCACTAAGACATGTTTAAGCATGTTCACTAAGACAACACAGCTTAGTGCTCACTAAGACAACATAGCTAGTGTTCACTAAGACAACATAACGAGTTAACTTACAGCTAGTGTTCACCACTAGCTTGTTCACTAATTAATTAGTGTTCACTAAGACAACACAGCCTAGTGTTCACTAGCAACACAAAGGTTTTAAAAATTAGACGTTGTTCAATATTATTTTTCAAAATTTATCTTCGGGGATCTAGTTTGAATCGTCTCGTCACACAAAAAATCGGTGTTTTCGATTTTTTGACTTATAGATATTGAGATATTTTATTTTGAAATTTGAGGATTTTAAATGAAATAATTACGAAAATGCCACTCTATCTTTTTTTTTTAATCCGGAAGCATTGACAATGTGTTTTTTAATCCAACGGCCGTTAATGGTTCCATTTGCTTCATATATAAATGTGGTTCTCATTATAATGCACCCTATATATATATATATATATATATAGGTCCTATTATAACGGTAACCACATTTATACGGTAACCATGGTAACCACTAACACCTATCGATTAAAAACACATCAACGCCTTCCAGATTAAAAAAAAAGATGTATGGTGGCATTTTCGTAATTATTTCATTTAAAATCCCCTCAAATTTCAAAATAAAATATCTCAATATCTATAAGTCAAAAAAAAAAAATCGAAAACACCGATTTTGTCTCGACGAGACGATTCAAACTAGATCCCCGAAGATAGAATTTTGAAAATAATATCAACAACGCCTAATTTTAAAACATCCTGGCTGCTAGCGAACACTAGTCAATATGTCTTAATAACACTAATTAATTAGTGAACACTAGCCGTAAGTTTCTAACACTAGCCGTAAGTTAACTAGTTATGTCGTCTTAGCGAACACTAGCTATGTTGTCTTACGAACACTAGTCGCTATTGCCTTAGCGAACACTAGCTATGTCGTCTTAGCGAACACTAGTCAGATTGTTTTAAATAACACTAATTAATTAGTGAACACTAGCCGTATTGTTCACACCAATTAATTGCGAACACTTGTCAGATTGTCTTAAAGGAACACTTAAAGCCAGTGTTCACTAATTAATTAGTGAACACTAGCCGTATTGTCTTAGCGAACACTAATTAATAAGCGAACACTAGTCGTAGCTTAACACTAGCTATGTTGTCTTAGCGAACACTAGCTACGTTGTCTTAGCGAACACTAGCCGTGTCAGTCTTAGTGAACACTAGCTATGTTCGTCTTGTGCGAACACTTGTCAGATTGCCTTAAATAACACTAATTAATTAAGAACACTAGCCGTATTGTTCACTAAATAAAAATGGACACTCGCTAGGGCATAATGGAGTATTTGAGAAACCAAGTTATTTTTATGATGTTATCGAGGACTCGGAAATCTCGCATTCATATCTTGGTTCGAGATTATACCGAAGACCTTTTAATGATTAAAAGTTCAAAACCAGTCTCGTTTATGATTTCATATTAACCTAGTATTGAACATTAAACCCGGGAATGTGCATATAAAGATCAAGAAGAAAAGGTTGAATTCTCAGACCTCGTTATCTCAATCCCACCAAGTTGATGAACTACTGTAGAGACACGAGCGTCAAATTCGCCAGCAAACAAGATCATGGTTCCAAAGAGGCGAGAAAGGTCAATATTTTATTTATTAATTTCTTTTAAATACAAAAAGAAAAAGTTTGAGAAATAAAGGCAAATGCTTATCCCTACCAAGGCTTCGTATACCGTATAACTTTTCTTTCTTAATATGATATGCATTCAAGTTTAACCGTAACATCTCATGGATGGGCATTTAATAACTAACTCAAAATTTTCATCTACAAAGTGAAGAAACACGGAAAGTAGATGGAAGATATTATTGAAATTCAAGAAAAAGGAGAAACCGAGAAACGTAAGGAGAAATACAAGGTACTATGGAGTAAGAAAATCGACCTTTCCATATACGGCCCCGGCTCAGCCCCATATTACCGACAAAATCAAAACAACAACCAACTTACACTCTTAAAGAAATAGATGACAGAGGATCTGAAGAGGGGGTAAACACAGTGTTGCTAGCGAACATAGCTAGTGTTCACTAAGACAACATAACTAGTTAACTTACATTAGTGTTCACTTACAACTAGTGTTCACTAATTAATTAGTGTTCACTAAGACAACATAGCTAGTGTTCACTTACAAACTAGTGTTCACTTACGCCTAGCGTTCACTAATTAATTAGTGTTCACTAAGACAATACAACTAGTGTTCACTAAGACAACATAGCTAGTGTTAATATAGCTAGTGTTCACTAAGACAACATAGCTAGTGTTCACTTACAAATTAGTGTTCACTAATTAATTAGTGTTCACTAAGACAATACAACTAGCTGCTCACTAAGACAATACAAATAATGCTCACTAATACAACACAAACTAGTGTTCACTAAGACAACACAAATAGCTGCTCACTAAAGAACACAAATTGTTTTAAAATTAGACGTTGTTCAATATTATTTTTTCAAAATCCTATCTTCAGGGATCTAGTTTGAATCGTCTCGTCAAGACAAAAAAATCAGTGTTTTCGAATTTTTTTTTCGACTTATAGATATTGAGATATTTTATTTTGAAATTTGAGGGGGATTTAGTTCACAATAATTACGAAAATGCCACCCCCTCTATCTTTTTTTTAATCCTAACATTGATGCTGCTTTTAATCCAATTGGCCGGATTTAGCTTCATTCGCTCTCATATAAATTCCTGGCTCATTCGAATAAATTCCTATATATATATATATATATATATATATATATATATATATATATATATATATATATATATATATATATATATATATTCTCCTTCCGTCCTATATTACCTTACCCAGTTGTTACAGTAGCAAGTCAACAGAGATGAACTTTGACCAAATATTAATATCAATCTATTTATTCTAATGAAATTTTAATAATTGCTATTGATAAATCATTTGGTTATTTTATGGATAACAATTTTTAGATTTTTATTATGATAAGTAAATTGATATTAAAGTTTGGTCAAAATTGAACTTGGTTAAACTGAGTTTGTATTAACTGGGTAAGCTTTTCTGGGGGACGGAGGGAGTATATATAATATAGATGAATGAATGTAAACACTATGACAATACAATTTATGTATGCTGCATGTGCCAATAACTATTTTTCAGATGGAATACTCCCTCCGTCCCTGAGACTTGGCACGAGAATTAAGGTAAAAGGTGAAAAAGATGATGTGTTGTGAGTGAAGAGAGAAAGCGAAGTAAGTGGGTAATGGTTGTGAGTAGAGACAAGTGGGTCCCATTTCCATTTTGGGAAAGTGCAGATTATTATGGGACGCCCGAAAGGTGTTTTTTTTGTAGATTATCGTGGGACGAAGGGAGTATACATTACATTCCCAATGTGTCTATTTTTTTTTAACCACCGCTCTTCGAACATCACAATTCACAATTGGTGGCAAAACTTGTTCAATAAAGTTTTAACGTCCTTCATTTTCAGGGCTTGAACCCTGAAACTTTGAAGTTCTTGTGTTGCACCCCACCCCACCCCAAATTGTACCCAAACAAGTAAACTCCTAAAAAGAAAATGCATACTAAGGGTAAGCACGAGGCAAAAATAGAAGTAAATCCAATAACAAATGAAAGACAACATTTCAAATTGTACTCAAATACTGTTAAAGCAATCTCTTGCAAGTACAATAACTATTAACTACTCCTTATGATTGTGCATATTGAGAAATACCTACTCCTAAAATTACCTAAAAGTAAATCCAATAACAAATGAAAGACAACATTTCAAAAGGAAAAAAAAAAAAAACAGGGGTGCTAATCTAGCAGGACATAGAAGTGAACAGCAAGTCTCTTGCCATGAAGAGCATTCTGTTCTTTCTGATGTTCCTAATGAAACAATTTAACACAAAGGACACCACCTGTAATGCTAACAACTTACAAATGGCCAGACCCTATGAGAATCTTAACAAAACTTCCAGTGATTATCACAGTTTACGCAAGTAACAAACGTTGTCATGGGCTCATCAGCACTGCGTGTCTGCAACTGATAATATGTGCATTTCCTTTTCCCACAACGCCCACACCTGAACTCATCAGTAGTGGCTTTTGGTGCCTGCCCACGTTCGCAATCAAACAAAGCTTTCTCCTTTATTTTCATGTTACTAAGTTGCCTTTCCGTGCTTGCCATCTCTTCTGGCGTCAATTCAAGAATTCTTTCTGGCGTGACATGTCCAAGGAGAACCTTTCTACGGAAATCCGGGTTGGTTGAATCCTTAATATTGAACATTATGGATCGGTATTTGAATTTGTGGGGACCCGTTGACTTGCCCCACTTTTCAAACATTGCTGATTCTACTGAAACAGCAACACGATATGGATCAGATGCATTAGCTTCTTCACTCAGATCTTCGTCAACCTCACCAGCAACTTTACATAAAGCCTCTGAAAGAAGTTCCCGAACTTTGTCCCTTAATGGGTCTTTACAGTAAATAACAGATGTCAGCTTTGGGGGGCCGACTCTGGTTGCTGTAGGTTTTTTAATAGGCACTGAATCCCTCGTTTCACAAGTTTGTATTTCTTCTCTGGTCATTTTCTCAACCTTTGAATGTTCTCCCGAAGAACTTGTCTCAATCTTTTTTTCAGTCTTGATACTTTCAGACTTGATTACTTTCTCAGAATTTAGTGTACCATTTTGATCATTCTTCTCAAGCTTCACGGTTGTTGACACCTTCTCAACCTTCATGGAGTTCACCCTCTGAACTTTCTTAGTATCTGACTTCCCTGGATGCTCAACTTTTACAGAATCCTCATTGTCTGTGCTCCCATTTTGTTTAGTTTTCAATGTTTCTTCGACAATTACATTTTTCCATACGCCAACCAATTTAGAGGCCAATGCCCGGATCTTTTTTCTAGGATGTTTTGTTAGCTGTCGAAGACGTTTCCCAACCTGAAATACATTCCGTAACATTAAAGATTTACATGTGTGGTTTCATATGGAGTACTAGTACATAAGATCCTCATCATGCAACAAAACATCAACCATCAGAAATAAAAATGGACATCAGCTCCCAGATTAATGGATGTATACTGGGAGATGATGTCCATTTCTGTTTGTTAAATGCTTTTCAAAACAAACATGTGTGCTAATAAAATTCCACTGTACTTTGTGCTATTCTTTTCATACAAAAGTTGGATACCTAAATTTCAGCTTATCTACATAACAAGTGGAAATAATTACATATATATGTGTGTCTGTGTATATCTGAGCTTCTAGGATGCCCACTTCATGGGTATGTTAGCAAGTAGCCCAACATTTTCGAACAAGAGAACCCATAATTATACACATGGAACAAATAATAAAGAGGACAAAATAGTATATTTTTGATTCAAGCACCTATCTCTTTCCTTTCCCTTCTATCCTCCCGACAAATACATCAACCACAATGCCACATGCATTCTACTGCCATTAATACACTTCAAAATTTCCACTACAATCGAATGAAGAACATTATATAGTAGGGAGAAACTGGGGACTGGTCATAGATGCCCTTGCTCTTTCCCAACCCCCCGATGCAACATTATTCGGATTCCCCCTGCAAGCAAAATCATGATTAAAATTCTGTCTTCCTCCAGAAGTTCTATTCTTTTGAGTACCTAATACATGGAGGCGGGAGAGAGAGGAAGAGAGGTACTGCCTGAGGAGGGGCGGCAACAGCAATGGTGATGAAAGCAGGCCCGGGGAGTTCATGCGGCGGGTCGACGCTAAGAGAGACAGAGAAACGTGAAAATAGAGTCGCTGAGAGGAATATGTACCGTCTTGTTTTTTACTTCTCCTTGTAGATGGACTTCTTGTCCATCCCTTTTTATATTGATCTTCTACTAATATAATTCTATTTCCTATCAAAAAAAGGAAGAGGGTAACGTACTATTTTATGGGGGCAGCAAATAAAAAAGAGAGGGGGAGAGAGGCATGCTGGAGGAAGAAACGGTAAGGGCAGACAATAATGGTGATGGCATCCGGAATTTAAAGGAGGAAGTTTGAGTCTGATTTAGGGGAAGAGAATTGAGGTGGATGAAAAGTGGGGTTTATTTTATTTAAAGATTACAATCTTGTATCTGCGTGTCCGTTCACCAAAAGTAAGGATAAGGCAGCTTGATATAGAAGTGCACAAAGAGAATCCCATTGAATTGAATATTATCGCTTATACACAACAACTACTAAAGAAAAAAAGATATGGAACACAAAACCAGTACATTGCATACATCAATGCCAGCAAATTACACATATGTTCCATTTATCTGAATTTTACTAAGACCTTCTCCCCCGTCCCGTGAACATAAAAGGCCATCCTTTACATAGTAAAGCCCTAATTTTTGAAACACAAAACCAGTACATTGCATACCAAAAAGAACACATCGAAGCCCTAGAGTACAGCAAATATCATCCAAGGACTTGTATAACATACAACTCCCAAAATCTTGAACTTATTAACACAAAAAACTAAATAAAAACCAATAGCAGGCTCTACGTATAAGCTAAGAGTTAACATTTCACCAAGCCATACTTTACAAGGCTCCTCTTGTCAAATATTTCCAAATGGCTTTTATTCTTGATTCATTTCATTCCCAGTCTTTAATACTCAATTAAATAAGGAAACCAAATTTTCATATTTATGGTTAAATTAAAATTGATGTTCAATTATACTTCTCAAAACATTTTTATTAAAAAAAAAAAAAACCTAAAAAGTCCAAAATCGAACATTTGCAGAGATGCATATATAGATCGCGATACAGAGAAACAAAATGTGAGAAAGAAGAAGAGATTAAACCTGAGTAGAAACAAGGAGTTGATAATTGACAGGAAAGTCCTTCAGGCGGTTCAAGGCATCGAGGCAGCGATCTTCCTCCGGAGAAGATACATAATCTCCATCAACGTCGGTGGCAGAGGCATCGGCGGCCTTCTTGACGGCGTCGAAAAGCTCAACTAGCTCATTCTCCATCTCCATTATCTCGTTGAACAGGCTTCTTCAGAAAGACCTGAGAAGATAACAAGAACAACTAGAAGGGAGGGAGGAAAAGGGGATGAATAAGAGCCCTCCTTGACGCGTGTGGGGGGTGTTTGATCTGACGGTTAGAATGTCGTGAAAGGATTTGGATCGGGTGGTGTGTGGTTGTTACACGTGTGGGAAGAGGTTGTTAGTTATTAGGGTTTGCTGTTATATCTAACAGAATTAGATTGGGCCGCCCAAGCTGATTTATTATGATATTGGGCCTCTAGCTATTAGACCGGACCCAAGTAGTTCACTTGGATATGCAATTTTAGGATTGCTCTTCCAAAAAAAATTGTATTTTGTGACATAATAAACAATACTCCCTCCGCCCCACTCGAAAATTCACAAAATAAATTGATCTTATAAAAATTAAGGATAATGTATAGTGAAATAAGTGTTTTAAGGTAGAAAAGAGAAAGTGGGATAGAGAATAGTAAGTGGATAATTATTATAAGTATGACAATTGGATTTTATAAATAAAAAATATTAAAAAGTTTTCATTGATTGTGTGCCTTTTTAAAAGAACTTCCAAAATGAAAATTTGTATATTTTCGAATGTGACATAATGAGTACTTTATTATGAATTATTTTTTCTCAAAATAACACATTTTAAAAAATTATTTCCCCAAAAAAAGTATTTTTCAAAATAACCTACTTATTCACATATCGAATTTAAACAAATTTAGGTTATTCCTCAATAAATATATAAACAAATAAAACACATTAGTTTAAAAAAAATTGACTAAGTCATCACATTTATCAATCGAGTGTTGCTTTATTATGGTTATTCCTCAAGATAAATGTCACTCAAATAAGAAAATAGTCTTAATACAATACAGTTTCATCATAATAATACAAATATACAGTTTCATGTACAATTAGGGCTTGTTTGGTAGCCTGATAAATTAGCATGTATTAATAAGGAAAGAGTAGGTCTGCTGAGAAACGCGTTTCTCCATAACTATGGAGAAACGCGTTTTTAATAGCCAGAAACTATACGTTTGATAACCAGAAGAAAATTTCTGGATATCAGTCTCAAAGGTTCTGATATCCAGGAAGGCTTTGGAACGGATATCCAGAAGCCTTTGGGCGGATATCCAGAAACATATTTGAAGCCAAATCCAAGGCCAAGACCACAAATTGCTTATTGAAGGTTTCTGGATATTGAAACCTTCAAATGGATATCGAAACCATCAAATGAATATCAGAAACATATTTGAAGCCAAATCCAAGGCGAGACCGGAAAATGCTTATTGAAGGTTTTACGGATATCAGAACCTTCAAATGTATATCCAGGAAACCATCAAATGAATATCCGAAACATTTTGAAAGTTTCTGGATATCATTTTGAAGGTTTGATATCACTTTCATAAAGCTTCTGGATATCCTTTCGAAGGGTTACGGATATCCGAGCGCTTTGAGACTGATATCCAGAAGTAACCATGGGACAAGGTCATGGCCAATACAAAAAGTTTCTGGATATCCTTTCAATAGTTTCTGGATACTCGTAACCCGTTTCTCCATAACTTATGGAGAAACGCGTTTCTCCCTAGATTTTACGATAAGGAAAAGGTTATTAATCTAGGGATTAATAATACCATCCTTTTTTGAGGATAAATAAGAAGGGGATAAGAGGTGTTCAGATGCTTATCTAGATTGTACTTTGGATAATTACTACGGTTGCATTTAATTTACCAAACATACTTTTATTGGACTAATAATCCTATCCGATCATTTATCGACCTACCAAACGCCCCTTAATGTACAAACAACACCCTTCATCCCTGTCCATTTTCAAAAAAAAAAAAATGTATTTTTTGTAAAAAAAACTTACCCCTAATTGTTTTTTTTTTTACCAATTTTTTTTTTCGAGTCAATTTATTCGTGCAAAACTAAATGCGTGAAAGGTGGATAATATATATATATATATATATATATATATATATATATATATATATATATATATATATATATATATATATACACATGCATCTTTGCCATTTAAATGTAAAAAAAAGAACATTATTTTCGGAATGTCTCCTAAAGTGGAAATTGAACATTCATTTAAACAATCGATAAGAATGATCATCATACCAAAACTTTTCCTTTCAAATTACAACAAGTATCTCATGCCATACCATTTAAAGTTTACACTGCAGACCAAAATGATGGGGGAATGGAGGGAATTAGCTAAACTCCCATAGTTGGGGTCCAAAATATTAGCTCATGTTTTCTAATGAATCTTCCCTTACAAATTACCTAAACTGTCCTTCACATCTGTGAACCACTACTCCGATTAACTTCAACTGGTTTAGATGGTGGTCGGCGACCCTTATCCGGACCACCAATCACACCCCATTCCTCAAATTGCTTCTGTCGAGCTCTCGCCCTCTCTTTTTCTTCCTCCGATTTTGTAGAAAAGCAGTATGGACAAGAAACTCCGTACTCCCATTCTGGAGCTTCCATGTCAGCATCACTAACTGGCTTTTTGCACCCGTAGCAAAGCTTAAAAGTTCCTGGCACCAGCTCATGTTGAACAGAGACCCGCTTATCAAACACAAAGCACTCACCTTCCCAAAGAGATTCCGCCTTTGGCACTTCCTCTAAGTATTTCAGTATCCCACCTTTTAGATGATAAACCTAGTCCATGTAGAGGAAATATAGGCAATAGAAGTTAAAGAAAATTACAAAAAATATAGTCATTAAAAATGCAATCTACTCCATCTGTCCCATGATGATAGTCCCATTTGACTACTACTACAACAACAACAAAGCCTTGGTCCCAAAATAGTTGGGGTTCGGCATAGTCCCATTTACCTATTCAAACATTTTAACAATATATTTTCATTTCCTTCACTAACTTTGATAATGTTTACTTGTTACTCCATGCCTCCATCACTCCCTCTCCTTTCTTGGTTGACTCTCATCTTCTCCATTCATAGTGTCGTGGTTTTAAAAAAAATGATTTTAACATAACAATTTTGGAAATGGGACTATCTTTTTGGGATAACAAAAATTGTAAATGAGAACATCTTTATGGGATGGGGAAAGTATGATCTTTTAATTGTCCTGTGAGGAAGAGAGCATATATCTAAGGAAGAAGTACCTCTTTGAAACCTTTGCTAAGGAGAAAACTTGAAGCTTTCTCGCAGCGTATTCCACCTGTACAATACATAGCAACACGAGGTGGCTTTTTTCCTTCATATTCTTTAATTTGTACTTCAGCTCTTTCAGATGCGGCCTCAAGGCTTTCTGGGCCCTCTTCTTGAGCAATTTGAAACTGATCATCCACCCAAGATGGAAACTCTCTGAAAGCAGTGGTACGAGGATCGACGGCCCCTTTGAACTTGCCAATTCTGGATTCATAGTCGTTACGCACATCAATCACAACCTGCAAAATTTATTCCAAAACGCCTTTTAAGGGAAAAGTTTATCAACAAAGATATCAATTTCAACTTAACCATGGCTATAAAATACATAAGACAAGTTCAGGATCCACCAACATTCAGCTGAATCTTCTAAAAGGATATATTAATTCTGGCCTCATGAATGAAATGCCAATCGCACACATAAACACATGTGTATATAAGGCAGCTTCATACAACTATAAATAGGAGATTCCCCAGATGTAAATGAAAAGCAGGGACTTACTGTGTCTGGGTCACTAATCAAAGTATTCCAGTCCTTCGGGCTGATGTATTCCCCTACTCTTTCAATAGGAGATACAGACGGCATTCCAAGGGAAACTATCTGCACAGACAAATTAATTATACATAAAAAATATCTGAGGAAAACAATGGATGCAAAAAGTTTCCCATGTTTCACCATTGGTTAGTATGAAGGATGCTTGAGCAAACAACAAATTCATAAACTCACTGCTGTAATAACTAGAAATTACCTCTTTCTTAAGTTTTACTCTCACATGATCCCATCTGAAGGGTGCATCTTCCCCTGCTGCAAGAGGAGAGCTGCTCATGTGTCCATGGTGGATAGCTTCTTCTTCAGGGCTTACAGGTGACTCAATTTGTCTAAGTCCCTTCAGGCGATCATCAGCTTGAATGAAACCAAGAATTTCTTTTACTGATTCCCTGATGCCACATATGCTGCCATTTATTCCTTCAGGTGCAAGAATAATGCCGCCTGAAACACGCTGAACAGCATCAGGTAGGTGAGGCATGAACCAGAAAGGCATAAACAATATGATTAAAGAAACTCATGAATGGACACTGCATCAGATGCAGCATTGACAATAGATAGATCGAATGGCACTAGCAATCTTGTTAAAGATTATATTTAGCCTTCATGAGAACACAAAATTAATAAACGGTGAACCAAAGAGACGATACATCAAAATCTGTCCTATCTGTTTTTACTCTCATGTGCTTATACTGAATATGCCGCAGACCCCCAATCATGATTGTTTGGTGTGCATTTCACTCCGTCCAAGTTCCAATTAAATATATTTTAGTTAAGACTATGAACTCCACTTGAATTGCATTTCTTGATGCTGCATGCCAATCTAAGAAGGCATTTCAAGAGCACCTAATAGAAAGCTCTTTTGTTTTCCTTTATCCAAGTTACACTATTAGCAGTGGCTGCAAATGGGTCTGAAATCCAGCAATATTTATGTTACATCTCAGCAACTAGCTATATACTTGTTAAACGTTGAAAAGCCAGGGAAATATCAACCAACCAAAAGACTTCATAAAACCAACAACACCCCCATGTAATCTCGCTTTTAAGCAAGACTTCAGATGCACGTGTATATGAGAAACTGAGAACCATTGGTTTACCAAGTAATCACAACGGTGGCAGGCCAAAAATACAGTTGTACCCACAATAGTACAACAGCAACACTATTTCTTACTTTATTCTAACAGCATATTGGAGCATATAGAGTAGAGACCTTCACTCAAACTCACATAACAGTAAAATTACAGTGTTTCCATTACAGATACAAAAGTGCAAAGCAGCGGTTAAACATATTTCAAACATAAGCACTCAATCCCTCTCCGACGAATACAGTTTCTAACATTTGGCTTTTTCAAACTCAAAATGACTATTTCCAGACCAAGTACTTTAGTCACATTTAGTTTGCAACAATTAACAATACAACCTCATACTAC
This sequence comes from Adenophora triphylla var. japonica, assembly GCA_022495995.1. Classification (NCBI taxonomy): domain Eukaryota; kingdom Viridiplantae; phylum Streptophyta; class Magnoliopsida; order Asterales; family Campanulaceae; genus Adenophora; species Adenophora triphylla. The sequence continues at coordinate 132,713 of JAFEMH010003971.1, forward strand.
CCATGCTAGAGCTGCAGATTACACAAACTTTGAAGGAAAAAAAAACTAGATTCACATCAAACTTTGAAGGAAAAAACACGATTCACATCAAACTTCATTCAAGAAACGGTAAATATGACTTTTCAGTCACTCTTTCTATTGGACAAAGGGAGTAATCCACCAGTTTGAGCATGTTTGGACAGCATATTCAAACTTAATTTCTTAAATAAAAAGAACTCAAATTCCGCATGAATTAATAAGAGTTGGTACCAGCTTTTGGCAGAGGGCCTTCAAGGGCTTCCTGAAATCGGCATGGTCAGGAAAATCAGAAAACTTGTAAAATGAGACGACAACCAATTGAGCAAGAGACTCTGAGCTCTCATCAATGGCACTCATCAATCCGTCAGTGCTGGTAATGGCGGAGACTGGATTCACACAATCAGTAGAAGACATGCATCTGGAGACAGTGAGATTTTGGGCGGAGAAATTGTGAGAAACGATCGGTGAAATCTTTGGATTGGAGAAGAGAGGAACATGGTTTGGGGATTGATCGGGAATGGGTTTCATGGCCGGGCATAATCTAGGGTTAGGGTTAGAGGAGGAAGTTGTTGGTGATAACATTTTGAGGGAGGAGGCTAGTGGAGCTCTTGTTTTTCTGTACCCAAACAGGGGGTGGGATTGCATCAGGAGGTTTGGTTTGGGATCGGGTTTGGCATTTCCAAACGGGTGAATTGCAATTTGGCCTCGGTTGCTTAGGAAATTATTTTCCTTATTTTTCAGTTTGGTATTTTTCTAAGTTCGGTAAGTATCAAAAAAAATGAAGAAAATATTTTTCTCACTTTTCTAATTAAAATGTATTATGAATTTTTTTAAATAAAATATTTTTCAAAAAATGATAATCAGGCCCGACTATCAAAGGGTGCAAGAGAGTCCTTTGCACAGGATCCCAAATTTTGGAGGCCCCCCATTTTATTTAGGCCCATTAAGTATATAGCTCCAAAAAAAAGGTAATGCAATCAGGACGGCGACTGTAAGAGATCTTTGACGAAATTCAAGGCGAAAGACGCAAATCACTCCATCCTACTTGAAAATTGCGAATAACGGGTAATTGATTTAAGAGAGGCGATTTCGATTTCCAAATTTATATCCATAGCAACGGTAACAAAAGAAAAATTATTTTATAAAATTCATCAAAAACGGAAAACGGAACACCTCATAATTCTCCATCCCATCCATCATTGCCTAGCCAAACAAACCCGCCTGAGAAAAGTGAGAGAAGACTAGGAAGGGTTTACTCACGCGTTTTGAAGAAGGTCGCCGCAGCTCCGCTGCTGACGCCACCCCGCCCTCATCGCCTTAGATACCGTCGGACCTAGAGGTAACTTTATACAGACTATTCTTTCAGTTTCAGTTGAAATTTTCCTTACTTTTTTTTTGGATGTTATTGCATTAATTATGGGCATTGATTTTCAGAATACTATGTGTTTTTGTTTGAACTAAAAAAATACTCCCTCCGTTCCACGTCATTGTGAACCATTTTTTCAGGCACAATAATTAAGAAATATTATTAAGATAATAAAAATGTGTGGTAGAAAATGAAGAGAGAAAATGAGTGGAGTTAATAGTAGGTTGGTTGAATAAATTGTATGGTGAAAAATGAAGAGTGAGAATGAGTGGGTGGGGTAGGGTGAATATAAAATAATAAATTTGTTTCTATTTTGGGTAATTTCCATTCACGTGGGACAGATCAAAATGAAAATAAGTTTGCATTCACGTGGGACGGAGGGAGTAAGTCTTTAGTTTAGATTGTTTAGTGTGTTAATGTGTGTTAATTTTTTCCAGTAGATTGTTATCTACTATTTTTGGATTCAGAAGCCCCTTGCTGCAAAAATAATTCCTTAAAATTTTTGAATTTCTAAACTTATTTTTTGAGTTTCCACCTTTATATGTAAAAGTATGTTAATGTGGATCATGCATAATATTTTTAGACCTTCTTTTGACTTGTATTTTGTATTTTTAGCAGTAGTAAATGTGATTAAGCTTATTGGGTATCTGATATACTACTCCGTCCCAATAAGAGCTGCCCATTTTTTGGGCAGCACGCAAATTAAGAAATTGGGGGGGAAGTAAAAATGATGTGAGTGTAATTTGAAAATAGGAGAGAGAATGAGTGGAGAGAATAGTAAATTATAATGGTGTTGTGAGTATTAAAATAATGAAAGAGAGAGAATGAGTGGAGGGAATAGTGAAGATTCCTTTGCCAAAAAAGGAAAGTGGAAGCTATTAACGGGACACCCAAAATGGCAAAATGGGAAGCTACTATTGGGACGGAGGGAGTATGTTTTAGAAGGTTGTTTCTTCCGGTGTTTAATGACTTCATATTTGATTTAGTTATTAATTTCATTGTTTGTTGTTGTTGTTTTTGCAGAGTTAAAATAGGTGTCATCAATCAAAAATATTTTTGTTGGCTGAAAATTACACTTTTCAAGTTTTTTTAAATAAAATATTTATGTTGTGCGAAAAGTAATGATCAATGTAATAAATTATTTTTGAATTTTATTGCTTAATTTTGTAAAACTTTAATCTTTATATAAAAGCACTTATATATACATATTATATTTTTTATATTAATTTTTAAACATTAGGGGCCCAATATTAATATTTCACATAGGACCCCAATAATTATTGAGACAGGCCTGATAGTAATATCATCACACACACACCTAGCTTTTCATACACCTTCAACCAACGTTACCCACCACACATCAACCACTTCATACCACATCCCCTCATAAAAAAATATTTATATTAAAATTATTTTTTACAATTCTCCCCCCTCCCACCACCACCACCACCAACACCACCACCTCAATATCAAAAAATATTTTTTATTCATTTTAAAATTATATTTTAACAATTCCCCCACTCAAAAGCAATTTTTTTTATTCATATTAAAATTATTTTTAACAACCCTCACCACCCTCATCACCACCAACCCACCCACCTACCAACCAGCAACCCTCCCCCCTCCCCCAGTCAAACTTTCTTTTACTTATAATTAAATTAATTTATTTTTAACAACTCCCCCGCCCAACCTCACTCCCCTACTCTCGGCTACCCACCCTAACCCCCTCTCCCACACATACTCTTGGCTACCCACCCCACCCCACCCCACCCCCACACCTTACCCTATCACCACCCTAGCCTACCTCATCTTATCCTTTACATTTCCCTCACCACCCTATCTTACCCCTACCCCTACCCTTACCCCACACCCACCTTCTACCCTGCCACCCCATCTCCATCACCCTGCCTCACCCTATCTCTTGTAACTTATCTCAAATTATGTTTTATCGAAAAATATTTTCATTAAACATATGAAAATATTTTTTGAAAAACATTTGACTTACCAAACATTCGAAAACATGTTTATGTAATTTTCTAGAAAACATTTTCATTTTTCAGAAAACATTTTACAGGAAATCATTTTTCGAAAGTCGTTTTACTCGAAACAAACGGAGCCTCGGTAACCCAAATTTTATCAGAAATTGTAATTGGTTATTATATTTGTCAAAGTTACTTTTCAATTCCGCATTATGGTATAAAAAGTAACTAATTGTTTAAAAACTAACAAAATAAATATCAGGTGCCACGCACATGACATTTTGAGGAGTAAACTTGACATTTTTCTAAGCATTTAGAATGTAAAAGTGTAATTACATTACATAATTAAAAAAAAAACATGTAAATGCTTAATAGTAGAACAGGAGTTCTTCTCAAAATATAAAGTAGTACAGGGATTAAAGTGTGAAAGGTTAAACAACTAACCCTAAATAGTAAATTCACCTCCTCTCCTCTTTCCTTTTCTCTCGTTATTCTTAAAAAAATAAAATAAAAAAAAAATTTATCAAAAATTATCTCAAAAAGACGTTATTTACAAAAAAAAATATATATATATATAAGTTGTGATATTACAAAATAAAATATTTTTCTTTTTTTTTCATTTTTTTGCGTTCTCAGATAATATAATTGATAAATGCATTTATCAGTTTTTATAACTGATAAATGATCAAACATCTGATATTTTTATTTATCAGTTTTTTTAAATAATATTTTGTACTTGGTTTTTTTATTAAATAACTGATAAATATATTTATAACCGATAAATGCACTTATCAGTTAATGCAAAAAAAAAAGTTTTTTGTAATATTCAAGATTTTTTTGTAATATCCAACTTGTATGAATTTTTTTTTTTTGGTGATATCAATCTTTCAAAAGTAATTTTTCATAAATGTCAAAAAAAAAAAAAAAAAACCTAGAATACTTCCCACCTCTTCAATTTGATCTTCAACAACCAAAGCATAACTCATACCATTTCTCAGTTTCGCCACCCCACCACCGTACCTTTCCTCTCTCCCCTAACTCCCCACCACGCCCACTTTAGAACCTTCACGCACACCACCGCCCCATCAAATTCAAAACTCGTCAGATCTGAAACCTTTAATGGCACATGCTATACTATTCGTTAGATTTTTAACGGTTCATCCAAAATTACACCTGATTGCAACAAAAAGACAAACTAAATAACCAACTTGTAACAAATACAAATTCGATAACCAATTAAAATATCTTGACAAACCCAGATAACTAAAATGCAATTTGCCCAATACTTTTATAACTTTTGTATATTGGGTAATACCTTTATAAAACTGAATTATTTGATAAACAATATTTTAAAATATAATGGTCTCGTTTTCAAATTTGAAAGGATAAAATAGCGAAATTCCTGAAGTTACCACTAAAGTGTTTTAAGAGTAAGTTTTAGGAAAAATCTGTTTCTTCATAAGTTATAAAAAGCCCACTTTCATTCTTAAAAATATCAAGTTTAGACCTTAAAACATTGAGTTTAGGCTTTAAAATACTTAGAAAATAAAATAGTGAGTTTAGACATTAAAACAGTGAGTTTAAGCTAGAAAATAAAATAGTAAGTTTAGGCCTTAAAACAGTGAGTTTAGGCTTTAAAACACCAAGTCGATATATTTAAAAACAGAATTTTTTATAACTTACGGAGAAACAGATTTCTCCCAAAATTTTCAGATGTTTTAATGGTCATTTGCTACATGGCTAACTCTTACTTTCATTAAGGTAATTAGTTTCATCAAAAATAATGATAGACAAAAATATACTTCCTTCGTCCGAGTTTTTTTTTCTTTTTGCGAACGATTATTAAGAAAAAGTAATATTAATATTAAGAGTGAAAGATGAGATAATAAGTGGCAGGAATATTGAGTAGACTATTATTGTGATTAACATTTATAACAAGTGGGTCATATTAAAGATAAATATGAAAAACTTTGTAATTTTGAAGATTTTTTATTGAGATGTGACAGACAAAAAAAGAAAATAAGTCCTTACTGAATTTAGCTGATACTGAGGAAATACACTGCTAAAACGTTTTGAGTAATTTAAAGATTCACGGATGATTGTGTCATCAATTTAATTCGATTATCAAACTTTTACATTTTTAAACGTAACTTTTGTAATAATAATTTAATAGCGAAAATTGATAATGATAATTAATATTTAGTGGCAAAAATATTACTTTTTCGTTCCTGATTAAAAGTCATGCCTTAGTTTTACACGTTTATTAAATGAATGACTCTTCGAAAAATATATATTTTTTCTAGTGATTAGAAAAAATGTGTTTTTAAATGTGCGATGACATTTTTATAAATAATTGAAACTTCTTAAAAAAGGAACGATACCATTTTTGTAAATAATTGAAACTTTGCAACACCCTCTACCGACACTCTTCAACACACAAATTTGACTTCTGTAGTACTTGTCTAGGGATGGTCAAACCGGACCGGAACCGGACCGAAACCGGAAAATCGAATCGGAACAGGATCGGAAAAGCCCGAAACCGCCATGAACCGTCACGAAAATCGGAACCGGGGTAACCGGAACCGGTTTGGAGCCGGGCCGGTTAAGGGTCACCAAAATGGTGAACCGGACCGGAAAAAGCCCGGAACCGGACGAAAATTCATTGTTTTTCAATAGAACCGGATCGGAACCGGACCGAAAAAAGCCCGAAACCGGACGAACCTGGGAGAAAACCGAAACCGAATTAACCAGAACCGTGAGCAATCCGGGCCGATTAAGGATCATACATTTTCCGAACCGAAATCGACGGTTTCGAACCGAAACCGAGCCCAAAACCGGTTTTGGTCATCCCTAACTTGTACCCGTGCCAATTGGCACTGTAACAATACAAAATTAGTTAATGTATTCTTATATGATTTTTGTTTTCTAAAAAATGTTTTCATATTATATTATACAATTGAATTAATTACAAATTCTAATAATACAATTAAAATCATATTGAAAATCAATGCACAATTAGTAAAAATCAATTTTAAGTAATTCTCAAAAGATTTTTTTTTGGTCTCATCTCAAAATCTAAAAACGAAATTTATAAGCTGCAAAAAAACATCAATGAATTCAACCCAACCATGAATACGAAGATTTGACGCCTTCTATAAGAGCTACAACTTCGCCCGAGTTTTTTCACCGCAACTTGAATAAAATTTCACGAATATCTTACAATGGTAAGAGATTCTTTTCAAACAACGGATAAATTATAAAGCATTTTTATCTCATAATGTGATCACAAATAGCTTACATCATACTCCCTCCGTCCCACGCAATCAGAATCTAACCCGAGCCCGTACTCCGACCCGCTACGTGCAGCACCACACACCTACCACTCAAGCACCTCCTCAATCGGCCAACCACGCCCCATCACAGCCTCCAAAAGTCCAATTGATGATTTCACGCTATAGAAGAAATAAGAGTACCCTTCTATATATCACACTAAATTTCCACATATTTTCGATGTGGGATGAGAATATCACAATTTCCCCCACTCAAATCCTTGTCGTCTCTGGCAAGGTCAATCAATACCCAGATCGTACCTCATGGCTAGCTCGCAAGCCTTAAGGCCGGTTCTCGCTTCCGATACCATTTGTAATCTAACCCAGAGCCCGTAGCCCGACCCGCTACGTAGGCACCACACACCGGCCCACTCAAGCACCTCCTCAATCCGGGCCAACCACGCCTCATCACAGGCCTCCAAAAGTCCAATGGATGATTTGATGCTTAGTAGTAGTGCATGAGCCTTCTATATATCACACTAAATTTCCACATATTTCCGATGTGGGATGAGGATATCACATGAATAGACACCAAAAATCTTGGCACAATAACTAAGAAAAATAAATATAATAATGAAAATGTGTGATAGGAAATGAAGAGAGAGAATAAGTGGAGTTAATAAGAGGCCATTGAATAAATCAGATGGTGGAAAATGAAGAGAGAGAATGAGTGGGTGGGGTATGATGAATATAAAATAATAAATTCTTTTCCATTTTGGGCAGTGTCCATTCACGTGGGACGTCCCAAAAAGGAAATAAGTGTCTATTCACGTGGGTCGAAGGGAGTATTATATAGTTCAATAATACCAATTTTGGAAGATAGTGAAAACATTATCCTCTTCTAGCCAATTACCTCGATATGATATCTTGAAGAAGAATGAGCTATAGCAAATTGGCGTTGTTTCTTATCCACTTAGAATGTTTCATGATCTGCCCAATAATTAGAATGACCAGGAATGAGAGTGAGAAGAAAACTTACCTGTATAGTCTAAATTTTGAAATGAAAATTTCTGTCAGACCCAAATAAATAATCCACCCAATAAACCTAGAATGAAAAAAATGAAATTAGTGGCAATGACACAATGAAAAGGTTATAATGGATTGTAAAAAAAGCAAACAGAAAACATACCTGAAAAACTTTTGTGAAGTCACGTGCAAGTTTAATGGCAGGTGATTTATCCCCGTAATTTAGTTAGTGTATCTATCAGTAAATTGATTAAAAACTTTGAAAGTGTGATAGCATCACACTTAGCCAAGTCAAGGAGGTTGACTTATTAAAGGTTTTGTTACTTTCTTTGTATTTAAATTAAGTAAATATTTTGTATATTATTTTATTTTTACTAACCTATTAACCGAATTTTATTATGGTTTTAGTATTACTTTTGGTCATTTTATAGGACTCTCATATCTTGGAAAGAAGTCTAAGGAGATAAAGATGCTTAGAAGATATAAAGGGATGATGAAGATTGGAATGAAGAGATAATGATCAAGGCTTCAGTTATCCATCTGAGAAGGCTTCTTTACTATAAATATGAAGACCATGTCTCAGTTGCTACACACGATTTTTTACACTCTGAAAGACTGAATGATTATAGACTTGAAAGGAGTGTTTTTGTGTGAGAGTTCTCTTTGGTTATTTTGTCATTCTCTTAGTGTTTACTTTGTAACCGGTTTCTGAAATTATTTTAATAAGAGAAGTTTATTGTCTACAGCATATTGTTGTAGATAAGTGTTTAAATCCTTTGTTTATTTCTTTTCTATTTATTATTCCGCTGCATTTCTCTCACAGTGCTAGTCGTCAAGTGCGATAGCATCAGGACTCACATCAGCTAGTTTCGTGTTCCTGTGAACTTCCTAGCCGCTCCATTTCTTTCAATTGGTATCAGAGCCACACTCGACTTCACTAAGTGAGATCCAAGAAAGAGTGGTCATTATGGAAGGACACTTGAATCAATACCGTCCCCCGATTTTAGATGGATCCAATTATGCCATCTGGAAAGCTAAGATGCGTCTCTTCATCAAAGCAATTGATGAACGAGCATGGCTTAGCATAATTATTCCATGGTCCCCTCCTAAGGTTGAAATTAAAAGTAAAGAAGAAGAAGGTGAAACCTCTGAAAAGGTGTACAAAATTAAACCTGGGAAAGAATGGACCACTGATGAGGTCACTCTTGCTAATTACAATTCCAAGGCTCTTGGTGCTATTTCAAGTCATGTGGATGAACACATGTTTAGACTTGTTTTAAATCAAAATATAGCAAAGAAAGCCTGGGATATTTTGCAAGCTCACTGTGAAGGTGATGACAGTGTCAAAGCCACTAGGTTAAGAATTCTCATGACCAAGTTTGAAAACTTGAGGATGAATGAGTCTGAGGACATAAAAAGCTATTTTGCTAGAATAAGAGAAATCTCAAATGAATGCCTCTCCCTAGGTGAGCCTATTTCAAATGCTAGATTAGTATGCAAAATGCTAAGGACTGTCACAGATAAGTTTAACATTAAAATAGCTGCTATTGAAGAAGCAAATGACACTGCAACCATGGCTTTAGATACTCTTGTGGGTAAGCTAACCATGTTTGAAATGAACATTTCCATTCAACAACAACATAAAGATGAAAGTGTTGCTCTTGCTTCTGCCCTTTTTAAAGCATCCTCAATTCCAAAGGAAATTGAGGAAATCTCAAATGAAATTGATACTTCAAATTTGGAAAACGAAGATGTTGCTCTTTTAACAAAAAAATTTACTTCTTTTCTCAAAAACAAAAGGGACAACAAATTTTCTAAAAAACCAACTACTTTTGATAAACCAAAAGAGAATAATGAGAGCACTTTTAAAAAACCCACTAGTTTTTTTAAAAACAGATCTGAATCTGTTCAGTGTAGAGCCTGCAAAGGCTTTGGGCATTATGTAAATGAATGTGCCAATACTCTGAAGAAAAAGGGGATGAGCCTAAGTGCGACCCTTAGTGATAGTGAGGACGAAAATGAGTCACTAAACTTAGCAATCATGGAAATCTCGCCTCCAAATCATGGACATCAATCTGATGTATCTTCAGATGTTATCACATCTACCATCACATCTTCTGAATCCATTATAAACTATTATACCTCCTCGCTGAACAAGAAATCTGAAAATGAAGAAGAAGATGATGGAAACTATAATGAGCTACTTGATGCGTATGCTGAGCTATATGCCGATTGGGAAAAGCGTGTAGAAAAAATTTCTGTCTTCGAAAAGGTAAATGAAAAACTCTCCACTGAACTATCTAAAGTAAAAGGTGAACTTAAAAATTTATCCACTGAAAATGACAACCAAAAGATTCAATAGCTAAACTTGAGGTCATGCTCACTAAACGTGACATTGAACTTGAGAAGACCAAAACCGAACTCACAGAGGCCAAGAAAACTTTTGAAAAAATGAATACTGGAAAGGCAACTCTTGATGAGGTTCTTAATGTGAGTAAGTCTTCAAAAACTGGTCTTGGCTTTGAATCAAATTTTATAAAAGAAGGAGAGAGTTCCTCAAAACCAAAAACTTTTCACAACCCAAAATCATCAACCAAAAAGAAAAGATTTGTGTGCCATTACTGCTTCTTACCAGGACACATAAGACCTTTCTGTTATAAGAGGATTCGTGATCTGGGGAATGATGTTCCTCAGATGAGTGGTCGAATGCAATCACATCACCACTCATATCGCCAGAAAATAGGTCAGTTCGTATGGATTGAAAAGAAGAGCGAGGAATGCAAGGTAGTTTTTACCTCTCTCAAGAGCAGCATTGCAAGCTCATGGTACTTTGATAGCGGATGCTCAAGACACATGACAGGTAATGCAGAATTCCTAACAGATTATACCACTGTCAAAGGTGGAGATGTGAATTATGGGGGAGGAGCATAAGGTAAGATTGTAGGTAAAGGTACTTTATGTGTGAATGACATGCCTAAATTAAAAAAATGTCTATCATGTAGAGGGTTTGAAAGCTAATCTCATTAGTATAAGCCAACTGTGTGATGACAATTTACATGTTAATTTTGACAAACATGAATGCAAGGTGTTTGATAACACTAATCAATGCCTATTCACTGGAGTAAGGTCTCAAGATAATTGTTACAAATTTGGTGACAATTTATCCTGCCTTAGCTCCAAAACAAATGAACTTGAACTATGGCATAAAAAATTAGGACATGCTAGCTATAGGAAAATAGAAGAATTAGTTAGATTTGATGCAGTTAAACACTTGCCCAAGCTTGATTTTAAACAATCAAGTGTGTGTGGTCCTTGTCAGAAGGGCAAGCAAACCAAAGCCTCTCATCCAAAGGTTGACAAAAGTTCCACATTTAAAATTTTGGAATTAATACATACTGACCTGATGGGACCTATTGAGGTTGAGAGCTTAGGTAAAAAGAAGTATTCTTTTGTTTGTGTAGATGATTTCTCTAGGTATACTTGGGTGCTATATTTGAAAGAAAAATCTGAAGCACTTGAAGTATTTAAAGTTTGGTACAAAAAGGTTAAAAATTTGTATGGTAAGAAAGTTATCAAAATTAAGTCTGATCATGGAACTGAATATGAGAACACCTTGTTTTCAAAATTTTGTGACTCAAAAGGAATCATCCATGACTTTTCAGCCCCTAAAACTCCTCAACAAAATGAGGTTGCTGAAAGAAAAAATCGTACTTTACAAGAGATGGCTCGTGTCATGCTTAGTTATAAAAACATCTCTAAACGATTTTGGGCTGAAGCACTTAATACTGCTTGTCACATATGAAATAGAGTTTACTTGAGAGTTGGATCAACCATGACTCCTTATGAAATCCTTCTTGGTAAAAAACCTACTCTTAAATATTTTCATGTTTTTGGATGTATATGCTATGTTCTAAATGATAGAGATTATCTATCTAAATTTGATTCCAAAAGTGACAAAGCTATTTTTTTTTGATATTCCACAAACAGTCGTGCTTATAGGGTCTACAATCTTAGAACTAAAACTGTAATGGAATCAATTAATGTTACATTTGATGATACTGCTGACTTAAATATAAAATCTCTTGAAGATGATGTCTCAGATTGTAGAGAGACAATACAGGAATCTCAGAATCAAACTGAGCAGATGCAGCAAAGTGGACTGCAGAAAGTAGATGCAGGTACTGATGCGAGCACATCATCACCTACATCAAGACAAACAAAATCTGCTTCAGAATTCGAAGATTCTGACTGTGAAGCTGAGAATTTGGATAGGAACAAAGACATACCCATCAGAGTACAAAAGAATCACCCAATATCTCAAGTGGTGGGTGATGTAAACGAAAAAATTAGCACAAGGGAAAAGCCAAGGGTCAACTACTGTGAGTTGACTGGGCTAAGTTGTGTTGAATCACAAGTGAACAAGGTTAGTTCTTGCTGTTTTGTTTCTAATATTGAATCTAAGAATGTTCTAGAAGCTATGAAAGATGATAATTGGATTGTTGCCATGCAAGAAGAACTAAATCAATTTGAGAAAAATGATGTATGAACCTTGGTTCTTAGACCTATAGGAGGAAATGTAATAGGAACTAAGTGGATCTTTAAGAACAAAACTGATAAAAATTGTCAAATTACCAGAAATAAAGCTAGGCTTGTAGCCCAAGGTTACACTCAAATAGAAGGGATAGATTTTGAAGAAACATTTGCTCCCGTTGCTAGGATAGAGTCAATTAGGCTTTTACTTGCCATTGCCTGTTATTTGGACATTACTCTACATCAAATGAATGTTAAGAGTGCATTCTTGAATGGTGTCCTAAATGAAGAAGCCTATGTTGAACAACCTAAGGGCTTCACTGATCCTCATTGCCCTAATCATGTCTATAAGTTGAAAAAGGCCTTATATGGTCTAAAACAAGCCCCTAGAGCTTGGTATGGGAGGCTAACTGAGCACCTCATACAAATGGAGTTTAAGAGAGGTGAGGTAGATAAAATCTTATTTATTTTAAAAGAAAATGTAGGGATCTTGGTAGCTCAAATTTATGTTGATGACATTGTATTTGGATCATCTTCCAAAGATATGTTAGACTATTTTGTCACAAGTATGACCACCACCTTTGAAATGAGTATGGTTGGTGAGTTAACCTACTTTCTAGGCCTTCAAATAAAACAAAGTAAGGAAGGAATTTTTATTTCTCAAAGTAAATATACCAAAAACTTGGTTAAAAAATTCTCCCTTGACAATGCCTCTCACTTTAAAACCCCTATGAGATCATCCCAAAAGTTGTGCAAAGATGAAAATGGTGAGGATGTTGACCCCACCTTATATAGAGGTATGATTGGGAGCTTGTTGTACCTTTCAGCAAGTCGCTCAGATATCATGTTTAGTGTATGCCATTGTGCTAGATATCAAGCTTGCCCCAAATTATCCCACCTCAAAGCTGTAAAAAGAATAATAAGATATGTTGGTGGAACAATCAATTTAGGGCTAAGCTATACTCGAGAAATCAACACAAATCTGGTAGGATTCAGTGACTCTGATTAGGCAGGCAACACTGATGATAGAAAAAGCACAACTGGAGGTTGTTTTTATCTTGGGAACAATTTAGTATTTTGGTATAGTAGAAAACAGAACTGTGTATCCCTATCTACTGCTGAGTCAGAATATGTGGCTGTAGGGAGCTGTTGTTCTCAACTCCTTTGGATGAATCAGATGATTAAAGATTATGGTCTTAAAAGTGATATCCTAACTGTTTTTTGTGATAATCTAAGTGCCATAGAAATATCAAAAAATCCTGTTCAACACTCACGTACTAAACACATTGACATTAGACATCATTTTATTCGTGATCTTGTTGAGCAAAAAATTATTAGCATGGAATCAATTAGCACTGAAAAACAGTTGGCTGATATTTTCACCAAAACCCTTGATTTTCAGAGATTTTCCACACTAAGGAAGTCTCTGAGTTTGTGTGAAAATTGATGATGTGATCCCCTGTGTGGTCACATCATAACTAACACCTGTATACTCCAATATTAACAAAAAAAAAAAAATGCATTTGCATGATTTATCTCAGTGTGGTCATTTGTATTGCATCTTTGACTTGTCTCCTCTCTGAATTGTGAATTCTTCTTAAAAAGTAGTCAACAAATGTTGACTCAAAATTTATCCTACTGGATGTCTCTTGGTGGGTGCAAAAAAAAAAAAAAAAAAAAAAAGGGAAACAACTACTCCACTAATGGTATGAAGTCATTTCAATGTGATCAAAATGTCATCAAGAGAAAGTTTGGGTCAAATTGAAAAGATCATTCGAAAGAGGACTATCCATGAGAATAAAGAAAAGTGAAAGCTACCCATAATATATATTTCTACACAATTTTTTTTTTATAATGTGTGAAAGCATTCTAGAGGCCAAGCAAGACAAGATTCTAATTCATTGACTTTCTAAGAGGAAATGCGTTCCCTGATGTAATTACATTCTATGCCACACATATACTGAGATTTATCCTTCACATGTGTGTAATTTATGCATCATTATGTTTAGACAAAATTTTAGGTCAACCTGGCCCTTGGTGAAAATTTTAAACAAATGTTTTTCTCCTTCAAATTTATTTTTGTTAAAATATTTTATGCTCAACAAAATTTCTTATAAATTTTTTTTAATGTCCATATGTTTAGGGGGAGTATAAGTATGTGGATTTTTATTGTCTCTATGGTAGGTACATTATCTAAAAAGACTTTATACATTATCTAAAAAGATTTTATTTTTATAATTAGTGTTTATCTTTACCATCTAAGGAGTCCAAGGGATTTAAGAGCAATACTCCAAGGATTTCGGTTGGCTCAAGGTGAGTTTAGTTCCAATTAATCTCCTATTACACGACTGGCCAAAGGTTTTTTGTTCTAGTTTAGTTCAAATCAAACTGTAATTCCTCAATAGTAACCTAAGCCTAGTGTGATTTAATGAGTGCCATCACATCACTTAAATACGAAAACCCTCCTCTCCTTTAAACCCTCACCGGCCATTGTGATCAACCCAAAAATCCTTAGAAATTCCTAAATCCCTCTCTGTTTTTCCTCTGCTCTCCACCAAATCAAATGGCATCTCCGTCCAACCCTTCTTCTTCGACGGCCGATCGCTCGTCCCCTCCGTCTCCGGTGGCCCAATCTGAAGCTGTCGTGGAGTTATTTGTTGATGTTGATCTTGTCGCCGGTCTGCCTTCAATGTCGCTCCACCAGTCTTCTTGATAATGTCATTGACGCTGACAACCCTGGAGATTTGAAAGCAGTTGGTGCTGTGGCTGGCATGGCTAAGGGCCCCAATTGGTCTCTAAGGCAGAAGGGTTTCTCTCCTAACATGGGGGAGTATACCCCTAAGGTTCGCCCTAATATGGTCGAGTCTGAGTTCATTGAAGGTGAGGATGAAGATTATGACCCCTCTGCTGATCTGAAGAGGAAAAGGGGCAAATCAGCTGCTAGTGGCTCTGGTAGTTCTTCTGGTAAACCCCAATCTCAACGTAGGAAATACTTGGGTGGTCTCACTGTTTACTCAAGTGAGTGTGATGAAGGTGATGTTGAAGCATTCAAGGTTGTGTCTAGGAGAGCTCAGTCTATAGAGCTTGAGGATTTGAAGGAGGCTGAAGAAATTGTTGAATCAGCTGCTCAAGACCTAGGTGATATCTTCCCTCATGTCATTGTTAAACCTGGGGATCTGCCACCAAGAAGGATCTCCACACCTCCTCTGTCCCCTACTCGTGCTACCATAGGTACTACTTCATCCCCAACTCCATCTCCTCCAGCTAACTCACCTGTAGCCCCCGTTTCGGTCTTCACTGTGCAACTCGGTACTCCGGGTTCATTCTGAAGGTGATGATGTTGAAGAATATGATGAGCAGGAACATATCCCTCTTCAAGCTCTTCTAGACCTGAGGAAAGGCAAGGGAAAGATGAGAAAATCCAAAGCTGAGGCTGTAGCTTCAATCTCTGCCCATGCATCTGATATTGGTTCAGATGATGATGAAGCTGAAGATGAGACATTTAAGCTAGGGAGAGATGAACTGGAAGCTGAGAAGGAGGATGCTGCTTAAGATGTGATCACATCTGAACCCTCACCCAGGAGAAGCCTAAGAAAAGCTAACTCCTCTAAAGCTGAAATGCCTATGTCAAGGCATACCCCAAGATCAAAACCCTCCTCAAGGAAGGTAAGCCCTCAATCTCCTGAAAAATTCATGTCTAAATCTGTTAAGAAAAGGTTTGGATTCTTTAGGAAGAAAGGCTTTTTGGTTGAAAGAGTAATTGATAAGACCTTTGAGGAAGTAGGTATGAAAAGGTACCTGGAAGAAAAGGGCATTTTATACTCTGTGTCTTATCCCCATTTCTATTATCCCTCTCTTGTTAGTGAGTTTTATGCAAGTCTTGTCCAACCAATCCAAGATCTTAGGTCTGTTGACTTTGAAAAAGTGAAAATTCGTGGTAGAACCATCTCTTTTTCTCCTGCTGTGATTAATATTTTCCTTCATGCTCCCTCTCCTCACATCCCTCCACCCATGGCTCCTAAAAATGAGATTGCCAATTCCCTCACCAATGGTCTTGATCCCACTTGGCACACTCAGTTCAAGTGTACCATGCTCACTTCTTTATGTGGTTTCCTGTTCAAAGTCTCAACCTTCAATTGGAAAGCCACATCCAATAAGAACATAGTGACTGTACCTCATGCTGACCTAATCTACATGATTTTTAATGGTCAAGAGTTTAATTTGGGTGAGATTATTTTTGGGAGTGTAGTTCAGTTTGCTGAGAAAGAACTTCCTTCTGACCTTCCTTTTCCATGTTTAATTACTAGGTTATGCTTGAAACAAGGGGTGGACATTCTTATGTCTGATAGGGCGGTTGAAAAGATTGAACCTTTTAGTATACAACCTGTGTTAGAATGTACCACAAGGACTGTAGATTTGCCTGTAGCATTCCCTGATGACCCAGTGATTGATGCCCATGATGGTGATGAAGATGAGCCTGTTGATGTTAATGACAATGTGCCTGCATCTCCAGTACCACCTGTTGATCAAGTCAAGGTACTCTCTCAAGAAATAAGGTTTTTGGAAAGATGGATGCTCAACACAAGGGTACAATTCAAGGAAGTATCTGCAAGAAGGAACAAATTGCTGGCTGCAAGGGAAGATCTTTATGGTCAAAAAGGGGGAGCTAGCTCAAGCCGTGTTTTTCAAGAAGTAAGTCATGAGTTCACGTGGGAACTACTTGCGGAGACCCAAGCTGAAACGGAGGCAAATCCAAATCCAAAACAGGACTGGGGCAGAACCATCAACTGAATGGGGTTCTTCTGTTTATCATATGGTTATGATGTTTTTAAAACAATTTTAATTTCGTGTTTTTAATTAGGAACAATGGTGATTTTTGCTTTGTTTGCTTTGGTTTGTTTTGGATATTTTGGACATGTTTTGAACATGGCTTGTTTATGGTTTTTAATAGCTAGTGTTTAGGGGGAGTATTCGAGCTCTCCATTATGCTCTCCATTTCATATCTTGTGATTGATAATCTTTAGCTTATATGGTGTTTAAATTATCTTGTGCTTGAGATTTGTTTTTGAACAGAAAGCAACAAAACAGGGGGAGATTGAAAGTGTGATAGCATCACACTTAGCCAAGTCAAGGAGGTTGACTTATTAAAGGTTTTGTTACTTTCTTTGTATTTAAATTAAGTAAATATTTTGTATATTATTTTATTTTTACTAACCTATTAACCGAATTTTATTATGGTTTTAGTATTACTTTTGGTCATTTTATAGGACTCTCATATCTTGGAAAGAAGTTTAAGGAGATAAAGATGCTTAGAAGATATAAAGGGATAATGAAGATTGGAATGAAGAGATAATGATCAAGGCTTCAGTTATCCATCTGAGAAGGCTTCTTTACTATAAATATGAAGACCATATCTCAGTTGCTACACACGGTTTTTTACACTCTGAAAGACTGAATGATTATTGTTAATGTTAAGATCATGTGTTGCCATGAATGTTGTCCCAAGTGTTGCAAACCAGTGTTGCCACTGGTGTTGCCACAAGTGTTGCCATTTGGAATTGGCAACACTGAAATAGTTACTGTATTTTTCACAAATAAAAGTGTGGAAGTTAATGTTTAAATAACAGTAGTTAGTCTGCTTAAAATGAGCTGGAAAAGAGCATCAGAAACTGTCCAGGCGTTAGTTACGAAGGAAGAGGAGAAAATTAACAAATAAACATGTGTTTATTTGTTTAATTAATGGCCAAGCAAAAAGAGATTTTATTCAGCTATTCAGGGGGAGAACAAGTCAGAGTACAAGGTGCTTACAGCTGAGGAGTACAAGCAAGAGAAGCAAGAGAAGATCTAGTCTCCTACAAATGAGGCGAGTGAGCTAATTTGGAGGAAACAAACTCAAGGCTGTTGCTAATCATTTTGAGTAGGCTCCAAGACTTTGTGGCCTATAAATAGTGCAGTGGATCTTCATTGAAGATCACCCAATTCATAAAACGCAGATCTGCACAAGAAGTAGAATTTTGCTCTTAAGTGTTGCCATTCAAGTGTCGGCAACACTCAGTCCAACACTCGAGAATTTCATATAGATTTTTATATTTTTGTGAGGTTTTGAGTGTTTATTTTCAGAGAGAATTCGTGTATATGTTGTTCCTTATATCAGGGTTCGTTTATCATTAAGGAACTTCTTCGACCTTGTATTGAATTAATATTATTAATAGAAATGTCTTGCCCTCGTGACACCCATCAAGTTATATATTTATATAACTTGATAAAAATTATATTTTTGTGTATTGCTTTAATTCTTCCGCTGCAATTTATATTTATTTCTATTGATTTGTGTTTTTTCTTGAATTGGTGTGTGTGTTGTTGTTAGTGTTGCTTACACTAAAGACAACACTCGTGAGTTTCATCTCACCTTGTGAGTTTTGCCTCACTTGTTCTAAGCCATAGACAATTTCAATTATAGACTTGAAAGGAGTGTTTTTGTGTGAGAGTTCTCTTTGGTTATTTTGTCATTCTCTTAGTGTTTACTTTGTAACCGGTTTCTGAAATTATTTTAATAAGAGAAGTTTATTGTCTATAACATATTGCTGTAGATAAGTGTTTAAACCCTTTGTTTATTTCTTTTCTATTTATTATTCCGCTGCATTTCTCTGTTGTGCTAGTGCTGGTGCGATAGCATCAGGACTCACATCAGCTAGTTTCGTGTTCCTGTAAACTTTCTAGCCGCTTCATTTCTTTCAAACTTAATCAAAGTTAGTCACTTGAGGTCATGTGACCGACTTTTATTATATTTTTAGCGAAATTATGAACGAAGTAAGAACATTGCAAAAAAAAAAAAAATGAAAAGTTCAATGAGAACTTTGAAAAAAATAAAAGTTTAATAAGAAAATTGTAAATTGGATAAAAGTTGAAAAGATGCTTTTTGCTGCCAATGAATAAACAGGGGGAGAGATCAATGTTTACATGCAAACTAATCATTTTACTTCCTTCCATTAGCACTTCAACAAATTATTTTTTTATCAGGCAGCAGTTTTCATAAAGTTTAAAGTACGATAATTAAAATTACTAAAAAAATATCTTAATTTTCACTTTTATATTTGGAAAAAATAAGTTCATATATTAAATACAAGAGTCAAAACAGTTAAAAATCACATCAATCGTTAAAATTGAATCTTAAAGAAAAGTACTAAGTTTCAGAATATGTCGATTGACCTAAAATAAAAATAGGTCTATTAACAACTCGACAAAAAATACTGAAAGTTTCGTGTAGCTAGGAAATTTAATCACACAACAGGCAACGGATGTGAGTACAGATGTGTCTCACAACTGTCCACATATCTACAGATAATGCAGCGGAATAAAGTAATTAAAAACAAATTAAATGCAATAACCCAAGAGTTATTTACGCTTACTGATCAATGTGATCAGCAAACTAGGCTTACGCCCAAAAACTTTTCACTATAAAAACTTTTGTTTCTTACAAAAATAAATAAGTGAAAAACTAAAATATGAAAATACTAAACGAGTTCTAATCACCTTCTACGACAAGAACAACTCCCCTTTTCCAAGTAGGATCTATTCTAGTCAGAAGTAAAACAAGAGAACTCTATGAAAAACTAGATGTGAGTTACGGATGTAAGGCACAACCTTCACTCACAACCTAAAACAATAATGTCGAATACAATGAAGAATGAGTATTTTTCTCTCTCAAAATCCGTAACTTCTCATGTGCTGAATGCCTTGTATTTATAGTGCACCATGGAGAAGATCTTCATGCAATCGACCTCTTCCTTTGTGAGATTCCTTTTCCTATATGAAAACATAAACACACTCACAAAGAAATCAAATATTAGTAGGTTAGTCCTAATATAAAACTATGTACATAAATAAAAGATATTTACTATATTTACAATTCCTAGTCAAAGTAGGATACTTATAAATCTCCATGAAAGTCTCAAAATCTACTTACCATAATAGAGATCTTTTTAAATAAGGAAACATAAATATGTTCCCATAAAACTCACGGTTTCAATCTCCCCCTATTTTGGACTTTCTGGTCAAAACCAAATTTATAACAATCACATTTTTATGACCACAGAATATAGAAAAACATAACTCCCCCTAAATTAAAGTTCGAAATGTCTCCATTTAAAACCAGCCACAGCTTGAGCAAAGAAGCAAGAATGAAGCGGCATCCCACTTTCCATTTCCAGAGCTTGATTCTCCCCCTTTTTGACTAGAAAGTTTAGCATGCCATCGAATGAGATTATCTCTAAAGGCTTCCAAATTGTTGGCATGGGCAAAGGAGGCTTGAGCTTGAGCTTCAGCTTCTATAATTGCAGCATCTAAATCCTTCATTTGAGCCACAAAGTTGTCTTCAGATGTGGCTTCAGATGTGTCCACATCTGGCATACCAAGCTCAGGAACAGTATCCAAAGGGAGATCCACATGTCTTTGCTTAGGGTCGAGCAGGGTTTTGGATTCCTTAAACAGACCAAAATTTTCAACTTTTTCTTCTCCTTTCTCAGGTTTAACTCCATTGGCAATAAGGATTTGAGAAATCAAGGAAAGATAGGGTAAAGACCATTTTTTAGATGGTGACTCTCCATAGTCACATATCTTCCTAAAGATGAAATCACCAAAATTAATATGTCTCTTGATGCCCAATTTATAGAGAAGGAGAGCTTGCACCCTAGTAACTGAGGTTTTGTTATTTGAGGGGCAAAGATTGGCAACAAAAATGTAATGAAGAAAACAGTAAAGAGAGGACAAAGATCCACTACCCAAATCCTTTGGCTTCACAGGCCAAGAGGTCACCTTTCCATGGGTGATAGCAGTCACAAGCTCATCATCATCAATAGAAATTAACTCATCCAAATTATTATTCAAACCAAGTAGATCATTTATGACAGATGGGGAAAAAGGAACAAACACTCCTCTAACATAGACAGTAGGAGGAGAGGAATAACTCTTATCTAATCCCTTAGTCAAATTGGCATAAAATTCATACACCATTTTAGGGTAGAAAGGTAGGGGATGATCCACAGTCAAGAACAAACCTCTTTCCTCAAAAAATTTATCCATACCAAGCTTAACAAAGGTTTCCCTATCCCTTTTCATTTCCACAATAAAAGCTTTAGAGGAAATTAGGCCAAACCTATCAGATGCCTTTTTGGTCAAGAATTTTTTGGAAAAGGGTTTTGGGGTAGGAGTAATGGTAAGAGTAGAAGACATACCCTTCCCAGCTTTCTTCCTTGTAGATGTGCGTCTGGATGTGTGCACATCCTCAGACACATCTTTTGAAGGGAATGGAACTTTGATGGATTCAATCTCAGTGTCATCATCAGGAGAGGAATCTATCTCTTGGTCCTCTTTTTCTTGGTCAAGCTCTTCTCTTCCTAGCTTGTAGTTCTCATCAGATGCAGTATCATCACTATCAGAACTTGACTCAGATTCATCTTCAATTGGCTCTAAATCAATAGCAGCCACCTTTTTCTTTCCCCTCAAATCCATTAAAATATTTGCTAAAGGTTCTTCATCATCAAAAGAGATAAGATCCTCAACAGGACTTGCAACTACAGAGGCAGAAGGATCAATAACAGGGACAGAAACATTATCCACAGGAGGTGAAACCTCAACAGAAGGAGTGGTAACAGGGATAATGGGATCAGATGAAGCTATGGGAGAGGGTGATGGAGCAATAGGATCAACAGACTCTGCATGGGAAACAGTCTCAACAGGAATAATAGGTTCAACATGGGGAGTATCAACAGAAGGGGTAATAATAGGGACAGAATCAACAACTACGGGAGGAGGAATTGGGGGTTGAGCCTTAGTCCTAACCAGAGGAGCAATTACCTCTTCTTCTTCATCATCTTCTTCAAGTGCAATGGCTGTAGAGGGCTTCCCACCAGGTTTTTTTCAAGTTCTTGGCCTTGTTAGATTCTGACAACTTACGAACCCTATGCGAACGACGAAGGTTGCGTTGGGGCACAGGCGTTGCAGCAGGCTTCAGGGGTTTTGCTTGAGAAAGCTTCCTCTTCTTGATTGAAGAAGGTTCCACAGAGGTAGAGACAGGGGCGACAACCGATGGTGGAATCACCGGAGAGGTTGGAGCCTTAGGGTTTTCAGCGGTTGAAACAGGCAAGGGTTCCAATGTAGGGGATTTAGGAGATGGAACTTCCATGATTGGGTCAGATGGGGGTGAAGGAGAGGCGAATTCAGCAAGAAATTGTGAGATCGCAGGGTTGATGACAATGGAAGACTCGCCTTTTGCTACAAAGATTGGAGCGATATCAAGAACGTCTTCTTCCCTAATATTCGAATGATCGGCCATTTAATCTGAAGGATTTGGTTAGGTGGAATAGTTGAAGAAGGAATTAATGCAATGTGTGTGATTGTGTGCAGAACTAAGGAAGAACAAGGGGTTTTAGCAAGGGTTTATGGGGGATGGGACGGATGTGAGGTATCTTAAATACTCACAGCTCCCCCTTTCCAACTGAATTTTGGAAATCCTTTTCCAAAAAGGTCTCACATAACCTATATTCCTTAGGAGTCCTCCAACGGCTAGAACCCTTTGAGGTTACCACACACAACCACCTTCTAAGAAATAGGGAATTAAAATAAAACAAGATTTTGATAGATTTTTATGGAAACAAAAAAATCTCGGCCATATATTTATTTTAGAAACAGAATCCCAATTGAATTTTCCAACCTTTTCAAACAAGGATTGATACACACCTTTTTCTTTCATGAAAGATATTGGAGATCAAAAACATATATAATCAAAGAATGAACTAGGAAAGAAAATTAATTAACTAGTATATTTACAAAGCTCCTATATGTCCTAAAAAAATGCAGTATGCCTAGCATGATGCAAACACACAGGTGGTGAAAATATTCTCAGCTTATGGATGTGGCATAGGATGTGAGTCACATATGGGGACACATTTAGATCACAAAAAGTCAATGAGCAATAATCCAATCTGCACAGCCTCTAGGATGCATCCACCAATTTTTTGTTGTGGATTTTTGCATTGTGAGTAGCTTTCACTTTACTTGATCCCAAAGATAGCCCTTTTTCCCAATGATCTTATCAAGTTTGACTTCAAGTTTTCTTATGAAAATCACTTGATCACAATGGTCTGGCTTCATACTGAGGGTGAAGCAGCTGTTTCTCACATATTAATTTTTTTTTTTTATTGCACCCACTGTGAGATACCTAAGAAGGTTATATCAAGTCACCAAAAGGTGACATGAACAGGAAGTGCTCACAATTAAGTGATCAAAAATAATGTCAAAGATGAAGACTCACAAGTGACCACACTGAGAAATTTCGTGCTAATGCATGATATATATATATATATATATATATATATATATATATATATATATATATATATATATATATATATATATATATATATATATATATATATATATATATATATACTTTTTTATTTTTTTTTGAATTTTTTATTTTTATAATTTTTTTTTTCAGTTAAACTAATATACAGATGTGTTAGAGGATGTGAGACACATTTGGTCTCACAACCTTAGATATCACACAAGCCAAGAGACTTCCTCAAGGAGGAAAATCTCTCCAAATCTAATGCCTTTGTAAATATATCAGCCAATTGATTTTCAGTCCCAACAAATTCCAGACACAGTTTTTTGTTCTACAAGATCTCTAATGAAATGATGTCTAATATCAATGTGCTTAGTTCTAGAATGTTGGACAGGATTTTTTGATATGTCCAAGGCACTTTTGTTATCACAAAAGCGATCAAAACTTTGCTATTCAATCCATAATCTTTCAACATTTGATTCATCCAAAGTAATTATGTGCAGCAACTCCCAAGGGCAACATATTCAGCCTCAGCAGTGGATAAGGACACACAATTTTGCTTTCTACTATACCAAGACACAAGGTTATTTCCTAGGTAGAAACATCCACCAGTGGTACTCTTTCTATCATCACTATTTCCAGCCCAATCAGAATCAGTGTACCCAACCAAATTGGTGTTTGTTTCTTTAGAGTAATGCAGACCTAGGTTCACAGTCCCACTCACATACCTAATGATTCTTTTCAAGGCTTTAAGATGGGACACTTTGGGGTTGGCTTGGTATCTAGCACAGAGACACACACTGTACATAATGTCAGGTCTACTTGCAGTGAGGTAAAGCAGACTTCCTATCATGCTTCTATAAAGGGTTTGATCAACACTCTCACCATCAGAATCATGACTTAGCTTTTGGGAAGATCCCATAGGTGTTCTTTGATGTGAAGAGTGTTCAAGTTCAAACGTTTTCACAAGATTCTTGGCATATTTAGACTGTGAAATGAACATGCCATCTTTGAATTGCTTAATCTGTAAACCTAAGAAAAAGTTCAACTCACCTACCATACTCATCTCAAATGTGGAAGTCATGCTATCCACAAATTCAGCTAGCATTGGATCAGAATTTGATCCAAACACAATGTCATCTACATAGATTTGTGCCACAAGAATCTCCTTCTTATTTCTCCTCACAAACAAGGTTTTGTCAACCTCACCTCTCTTGAATCCTAGTTGAAGCAAATGATCAGTCAACCTACCATACCAAGCTCTAGGGGCTTGTTTTAGCCCATCTGAGCTTTCTTGACTTATACACATGGTTAGGATACTTGGAGTCCACAAAGCCTTTAGGTTGTTCAACATAGGCTTCCTCATTTAATATCCCATTTAGAAAAGCACTCTTAACATCCATTTGATGTAGAGTGATCTTGAGGTAACAAGCAATGGCTAATAAAAGCCTAATGGATTCAATTCTTGCAACAGGAGCAAATGTCTCCTTAAAATCAATTCCCTCTATTTGAGTATAACCTTGAGCAACTAACCTAGCTTTATTTCTAGTTATCACACCTTGCTCATCAGTTTTGTTCTTGAAAATCCATTTGGTTCCTATGACATTACCATGTGAGGGTCTAGGAACAAGAGTCCACACCTCATTCTTTTCAAATTGAATCAATTCATCTTGCATAGCCATAATCCGATCGGCATCTTTCAATGCTTGGCTGACATTCTTAGGTTCAATTTTTGAAACAAAACAACAGAAACTTACCTGGGAGTATACTGAGGAGCAACTCCATAAACCAGCCATCTTTCTATAATCAACTTTGTCCTTTTGTCTAGTTCTCACTTGTGCATGCACATCTCCCACAACTTGTGAAGTGGGGTGATTTTTCTGGATTTTAGAAGGAATATCCTTTGATCTATCCACACACCCATTCACATTACCTTACGGAGCATCATCCACGATCGAATGCGAGGAAGCTGTCCTCGATTACGGGAGTTTGAGTGAATGTGGGAGCAGATGTGGGTTCGAGATGTGGAGCGGATGTGTCCACATCCTTGGTTACATCCTTATCGGAGTTCAACATGTTTATCGGCCTTTGGAAGCTTCTTTTGACTTTTCGGCTTTTGTTTCTTCATCCTTCCGAGTCCGGCAAGCAGCACTGAAACATCATCCTCGGCGATCTTGAGGTTAAGATCAAGTGAGTCATCAAATTTAACATTAGCAGATTCCATAATGGTCTTAGTTTTGAGATTAAAAACTCTGTAAGCTCTACTATTAGTGGAATAGCCCATGAAAATTGCTTTGTCACTCTTTGAATCAAACTTGGACAGGTATTCTCTATCATTGAGAATATAACAAACACATCCAAACACATGAAAATATTTCACAGTTAGTTTCTTTCCAAGGAGGATTTGATATGGGGTGACAGTGCTACCAATCCTTAGGAACACCCTATTGCCAATGTGGCAAGCAGTGTTTAAAGCTTCTGCCCAAAATTTCGTGGACAAGTTCTTAGAACTTAGCATGACCCTAGCCATTTCTTGCAAGGTTCTATTCTTTCTTTCAGCAATTTCATTTTGCTGTGGGGTGATTGGTGCAGAAAACTCATGAGTGATTCCCTTAGAATTGCAAAAATTGGTGAGCATTTGATTCTTATATTCAGTGCCATGGTCAGACCTAATCCTCACAGTTTTAAGACCATAAAGATTTCTAACCCTTTTATACCAATTCTTGAATTCTCCAATTGTTTCTGACTTTTCTCTTAAGAACATTACCCAAGTGTACCTAGAATAATCATCAACACACACAAAGGCATACTTTTTCCTACCAAAACTTTCTACTTCAATAGGTCCCATTAAATCAGTGTGAATCATCTCCAAACATCTAGTTATGGAGCATTGTTGGACCTTTTTATGTGATGCTTTTGTTTGTTTTCCCTTTTGACATAAACCTCAGACATCAGGGTTCTTGAAGTTCAGTTTAGGGAGGTCTTTAATAGCTTCAAACCTTTGAAGTTCTTCCAGAGTTCTACAGCTAGCATGCCCTAATTTTTGGTGCCACAGATTGACATCATTAGCTTTTGAGCTTAGGCAAGAAAGATTGTCACCAAATTGGTAACAATTGTCTGCAGATCTAGGGCCAGTAAACACACAGGTATTATCCTTATCAAACACTTCACACAAGTGCTTATCAAACTTCACATAAAGATCATCATCACACAGTTTACTGATGCTTATTAGGTTGGCTTTCAAGCCTTCCACATGGTACACATTGTGCAATTTTGGGAGACCCTTAACATCTAAGGTTCCTTTCCCAACAATCTTTCCTTGAGCACCTCCACCAAAATTTACTTTCCCTCCATTAATCACTTCATAGTCAAGAAGGACTGCTTGGTTTCCAGTCATGTGCCTGAAAGCGCACCATTATCAAAATACCAAGAGCCGAGACAACGGTACTCTTGAGGAAGAGTAAACAACGTTGCGGTGGTAATTGGTTTGGCCACCCAGCTGTTTAACGGTTTTCTTTTTGGGTTGCGAGAGGTCTCGGATTGGCAGATGTGTGTTAGGATGTCCATACATCTTCTCACACATCTGAGGCTGATTGAAGTGACCAGATTTTTTATCAGCCTTGAGTTTGTAACAGAAGGGCCTAATGTGACCAGGAGCTAGGCAGTAATGGCAAATGTTGTAACGACCCTAACCCTAGGCACAATTTTAGTATTATATTATATGCTTTTAATATTATTATTAATATTATGTGTTCATTTTTATATTTGATTTCTTATATTAGGATGAAATAATTGGGAAATTAAATAAAGCATCTTGGGAGAAGTATAATAATAGAAATGGATAAAATAAATAAAATATGGGTAGTTATTTTCTTTGGGTAAATGAAATATAAAATAGAAAAAGAAAGTAAGAAGGAGGTTAATTGTAGGGGGGCCATTCCTCCCCTTAATTTCCTCACCCCTTTTTCCCTTAAAAGTCAAAATCCCCTTACCCCCTTCCATACTTCCTCCATCCCCTCACTTCACCTCATCATTCTCTCTCTCTCCTTCATCTTCTTCATTCTTCCTTCTTCCAATTTTCCATGGAAACACCCTCTCCCTAAATTCCTTCCAAAAATTCTATTAAATTCAATTCTTCTCCATTTGAAGATTTAATTGTACTTTCGTGTTCGATATGAAGAGGGGAGCACATTGAGCTAAGAATATCCTTAATCCACTTCATAATTGCTAGGTAAGTTATTATGACTTCCTTCTAAATATTGCCATTTTATGTGCTAATGAATGCTTTGATGAAAGAAAAGGAATTTGAAAATTTTAAATGATGTTATTTGTGTAAAATGAATTATTTAATGTTGATTTGATTTTAGTTATGGGATGGGGCCTAAGTTGGAAGAATGAAGGTAAAATGAGAGTAAGAGGTTAATGACTTGAATGGGGTTATCATAATCTTTAATCCTATTTAATGATTTATGAACTATTTGGTGTTGTATTGTGATTAAAATGGTTATTTGATGCTTTGGAAAACCTTCTTGGAGATGAGGAAATGATTAATGTTTGGAAAGATATTGTTGTTCATAAGAGTTGAGTAAGAGTACAAGAAAATGGGTTGAGTGGAACTTAGAGGGTTAATCTTGAAATGTGGTAGTGAAATTGGTGAAAAATCAAGTGTTAAATGACCTAGGTTTAGGCTAGGTTAAATTGGGTTGAAATGATTTAGAATGATGTAGTAAACATTTGGGATTTCCTTCATGAGTACCTAAGATGAGAAAAATTTATAAAAGGAAAAGAACATAGGGCAAAAGTGGGTTAGAAATGCAGGCGGGCGAAAAGGGACTTGGGCGGTCGCCCATGTTGGGCTTGAGCGGCCGCCAGTACCCGGCCCGAAAGTGTAAACCTTATGAGACCCTCTTGGCGGTCGCCCGTAGTGACTTGGGCGGTCGCCCGTGTCACGAATTTCCTCGGTTTCCTTCTTGCCGATTTTTACCAATAACCTCGTGGCTTGAATTCCAACCATTATAAATTAGTATAACCTAGTACAACCCGGATATGAATTAATCCTTTTTAACCTAAGTTAAAGTAGAATACCTTGGCTAGGCCATAATGTCTTATTTGATCAAAATGGAATTGTTGGAAGTAGGTCTTGCCTTTGTTATGAATATTATTTAAGGATGAGTAATGATTTCGTAATAATGGTTTATGGTTCGGGGAGTGGCCTTATGTGCTCCCATACCTTGGGGATTAGTTGAAGCAGTGTAGAGAATATAATCACATTATTGTGTTGGTTAGAAATATATATGTGTTACATCGTTATGCTTGTATAGCGTCAGTGTGGATTATTTGGCATGTTGATATATTGTATCCCAATTGTGGATTATGTGGCATGTTAATTATATTGTATCCCGGTGTGGATTATGTGGTTATATTGCTACCTTAATTGAATTCATATTCATTGATGGTATTATGCGTAGTGTATTAAATGGTTGTTGCACTATTGGTATGGATTATGAGTATACATTACCATGTTGTTATATTATTATCCCTTTTTGTGGATTTATTTCAAGTATCTATCATGTGCTTGAACGTGTATATGTGATAAGGGGTATAATGGAATTCAATCAATTATTGATTTGTTCTATAAGTGATTGAAGGTTCATTATACTGCGACCTCTTACCCTCCGTGGTCGCATGAGTGGGATGTGCAAGGGACTCTGTATTGAGCAAGAAAAAGCCGCTACGGTTATCTTTGCGATTTGATGTGCGGTGGAATGCTCTGTATGAAGCCAAGCTTTACTGATAGCGCCCGATAGTATATGATACTCTAAATTAGGGGTCATATATATGTATCCTATTTTCTTATATGGATCTGAGGTATGAGACCTATAAGCGGTGAATGTGCATGGGGGCAATTCACCAAAGAGTGGAGTTTTACTCCCATGTTGTACGACTTATTGTTCGGAGCGGGGAAAGGTAAAATGAGGTAACGTAAGGTGTTTACGGCTTTCATAATGTGTTACGTGCTACCATGCTATGTGTTTGCATCTTGTTTGGCATCTTCTTGCATTCATAATAGGCGATTGAGATTTATTCTCACCCACTACTTTGCTGCTTTAGATTGTCTTTGAGGCAATTTGACTGAACCAAGGTGGCGGGAAAGAGTTTGGGCTCTTGCTTTTGGGACTTGTCAAGATAGGTATATATGTGGGTTATTTGGAGTCATATTTAAGTATTAACTCTTTTATAAGTTGTAATGAAAACTTTTTTGTTAAACAATGTAATTAGGGTTTTCAATGTAATTGATCAAGTGACGGTTATTGAAGTATTTGTTTAGATTCCTCCAAGTGGAGATATTATTATTTGATTTTGTTAATGGAAAATTGAGAATTGGTTTTCTTGTAAAGGCAAATAAAAGTTTTAAAAATCTAAGATGGGTTTTCTTAGTTTGAGCTTCTCAAGTTCGGGACACGCGTTAGGTCCGGGTTGGGAGTGCTCGCAGTTGGTATCGAGCTTAGTTTAGGAGGTCGAGGGTAGATGTCTAAACTAAGGGGGAATGTGTGGAAATTGACGCCGAGTGTTTAATGCAGGAGTTCGTTCTAATGGCCGGAAGCAATAAGGATCAGCGAAAGGTTCTAGAAACTGAAGGAGATATGGGTATAGGTGGAATTCAGGATGAAGAGATGATGAAATTATTTAGGATGTTTGTACAGAATATGGAGACTAGAGGATCAGTTTCGAATCAACCTGAGGGATGTCTAAGTGATGGATGGGAAGGTTTGTGAAGATGAATCCCAGAGTTTTAATGGATATGCAGAGTCCGTTAAAGCGAGAAAAATGGTTAGAGAGAATGAACAAAATCTTTGAGGTTATGGAGAGTCGCAACGAAGAGAAAGTTAGGTATGTCGTTTTCAAACTTGAAGGTCCGGTGATCGGTGGTGGCAGAATTTGAAGGGAAGTTGGGAGCGGGATCATACGCCCCCGGACTTGGGATAATTTCACTCAACAGCTTCGAGGACTATTTCATTTCAATGGTTACAAGGGATAAGAAGGAGATTGAATTCTTAGGACTAAAACAAGGGAACATGACGGTGGATCAAGTATTCGATCGGTTTGAGGAATTAGCTAGGTGTTGCCCTCATTTGGTATCGCATGAAGTGAAAAGGGTTCAGAAGTTTGTAACGGAGTTTGAGGAGTGAGTTTAGGAAGAAATTATGGATTGATAGTTTCACCGATTATCGAGACAGTCGTAGATAGAGCATATAAGGTCGAGAAGGACATTGAGGAAAATAGTGGAAGATCAGGAAGTAGGATTAGAAATAAACCAAAGTATCTAGGACAAGGATCCAAAATCACTAAAGGACAATCCAAGGACTTCAACTTCGAGGAGTGAGAGAGAGAACTTGTTGTAGCTTCTTCGTCACAGGCCAATATCAAAACGATGCGGGACGATTTGTAAATTTTGCAAGAAGATGGGTCATTCGAAGACAAGTGTTGGAGTAAGCAAGGGAAATGCTTGAAGTGTGGAGAAATGGGTCACTTTAGGAGGAATTGCCCACGAGTGCGGCGGGGACGAGCTTCAAGCGGTGGTCGGCGGGTGGACAACGAAGAGGTGGTACGAAAGAGATAACGAAGGGGAAAGCAGGGAGAGAAGGTCTATGGTCGAAGTATGTGATTCGGGTCCGGGAGATAGATTCTCTCGAGGTCACTATGAGGTATATTCCTGTCTCGAAGTAGAAGGTCACATTATATAGATTACATTTTATATCATTTATGTTTGGCATCACATGTTGCTTCTATGTGGCATACGTTACTTGAGAATTTGTTTTATTGTTAGAGGATTCTGCTCTTTATGAGAGAATACCTCGAATCTCCTTTGGTTTGCCACGGTGGTGATGTGGTTATGGTGAGCATATATTGCCGGTTGATTTGGTATGATTACCAATTTCGATTGAGAGATATACTTGACCTAGATGGGTAAGTAGTTGTTGTGCGTTGGTAGACTATCATAAGAAGTGAGTCTTCTATTACATTGCCTAGAATTGCTTATATTGGTAATTGATACAGATGAACCTTTATGTGGTATACTTGTTATATATGCGTTAAAGGCAGAAAATTTTGGTTAAAAGTGTGAAGGGTATTTGATATGTGCTAGACTTGAATAAGGAGTCCCTCTAAAAATTTTATGTACTTGTTGTGAGTATATGGTATTGGTGCTTCCATTAAGGTATCTCATGAGTTGATTCCAAGTATGAGAATCAGAATTTTAATCCTTAGTTTGATGGCTTTATGGTAGTTAGGATTGATGGTCTCTTTGTTAATTAAAGTTTCGGAAAGATCATGAAAATCAGTTGAGAGTTGGGTTAATGATTCCTTGTGAGGAGTCCTTGTAGGCCAATTGTAGCTAGTGTGAGTTGGATCGAGAGGATTTCAAATTTTGGGTTCTATAGTCTTAAACGCGGATGTTACCATGGATCTTGCAAGGATTGAGTTCGTGATCTTTGGGTTGGTAAGTGCTACCGAAGGGAATTTTAGGGAATTCTTGAGAATTGTAAAATCATTGATTTAGTTAACATTAAAAGACTATATAAATGGTGTAGGATGTACTAAGGGTGAATCATATTGATAGAGATGGAGAATAGATTGACTATAGGTTCGATCCTTATCTTACCTATTGGATGTGAGGACTTTGTGGATTTTAAGTGCGTATTAAAGGAAGATTAGGTTGTGATATTATGAGAAATGGGAAAGTAATAATGTATGTCTACAGGAAGTTAACTTAGATAAACCGGAACTTTCTTACCCTCTACTCGAGAGTGGCTGCAATTGTTTTATGTTGTTAAGTAAGAACCTTACCTTTTTGAAGCTCTCTTATGGAATATGTTATCGATCCTAAGAGTTTGGAGGAATTAGTTACTTAAAAAGGAAGAGATTAGAAGACTATCTAGATCCTTGAAAAATAGGTTGTGTGTGGTGTAATGGACTTCCTTTCAAGTTGAGAAGTTAATTTACCTTAGCGAATTGTGGATAATAGCAGTCTTAGTTTAGCGTTTAAGTGGTACTGTGTGAAGCTTGGTATAGAAAAATCATTCGCATGATTCCTTCGTAAGTATGGAGTTCTTCAGTTAATGATGATTTGACGGATTCGACTTATGTGGGAAGAACGTTGAAGAGTTATTAGAATTACAATTTCGGGGTTAAATTTTAGAATATTGGGTTGTGAGAATGTATAGAAGAATCATGACATTAAAGAAACTATTTGAAGGTTGTAATTTGAAATTCTTGGGGAAGTAGCCTTTGTTAGTGATCATTAAGGTAGTCAGATTTAAAATTCGGGACGAATTTTCTTTAAGGGGGAGTGAGTGTAACGATCCTAACCCTAGGCACAATTTTAGTATTATATTATATGCTTTTAATATTATTATTAATATTATGTGTTCATTTTTATATTTGATTTCTTATATTAGGATGAGATAATTGGGAAATTAAATAAAGCATCTTGGGAGAAGTATAATAATAGGAATGGATAAAATAAATAAAATGTGGGTAGTTATTTTCTTTGGGTAAAGGATATATAAAATAGAAAAAGAAAGTAAGAAGGAGGTTAATTGTAGGGGGGCCATTCCTCCCCTTAATTTCCTCACCCCTTTTTCCCTTAAAAGTCAAAATCCCCTTACCCCCTTCCATACTTCCTCCATCCCCTCACTTCACCTCATCATTCTCTCTCTCTCTCTCTCCTTCATCTTCTTCATTCTTCCTTCTTCCAATTTTCCATGGAAACTCCCTCTCCTAAATTCCTTCCAAAAATTCTATTAAATTCAATTCTTCTCCATTTGAAGATTTAATTGTACTTTTGTGTTCGGTATGAAGAGGGGAACACATTGAGCTAAGAATATCCTTAATCCACTTCATAATTGCTAGGTAAGTTATTATGACTTCCTTCTAAATATTGCCATTTTATGTGCTAATGAATGCTTTGATGAAAGAAAAGGAATTTGAAAATTTTAAATGATGTTATTTGTGTAAAATGAATTATTTAATGTTGATTTGATTTTAGTTATGGAATGGGGCCTAAGTTGGAAGAATGAAGGTAAAATGAGAGTAAGAGGTTAATGACTTGAATGGGGTTATCATAATCTTTAATCCTATTTAATGATTTATGAACTATTTGGTGTTGTATTGTGATTAAAATGGTTATTTGATGCTTTGGAAAACCTTCTTGGAGATGAGGAAATGATTAATGTTTGGAAAGATATTGTTGTTCATAAGAGTTGAGTAAGAGTACAAGAAAATGGGTTGAGTGGAACTTAGAGGGTTAATCTTGAAATGTGGTAGTGAAATTGGTGAAAAATCAAGTGTTAAATGACCTAGGTTTAGGCTAGGTTAAATTGGGTTGAAATGATTTAGAATGATGTAGTAAACATTTGGGATTTCCTTCATGAGTACCTAAGATGAGAAAGATTGATAAAAGGAAAAGAACATAGGCAAAAGTGGGTTAGAAATGCAAGGCCGGTGAAAGGGATTTGGGCGGTCGCCCATGTTGGGCTTGAGCGGCCGCCCATTACGCCAGAAAGTGTAAACCTTATGAGACCCTCTTGGCGGTCGCCCGTAGTGACTTGGGCGGCCGCCCGTATCACCAATTTCCTCGTTTCCTTCTTGCTGATTTTTACCAATAACCTCGTGACTTGAATTCCAACCATTATAAATTAGTATAACCTAGTACAACCCGGATATGAATTAATCCTTTTTAACCTAAGTTAAATTAGAATACCTTAGCTAGGCCATAATGTCTTATTTGATCAAAATGGAATTGTTGGAAGTAGGTCTTGCACTGTTATGAATATTATTTAAGGATGAGTAATGATTTCGTAATAATGGTTTATGGTTCAGGGTGGCCTTATGTGCTCCCATACCTTGGGGATTAGTTGAACAGTGTAGAGAATATAATCACATTATTGTGTTGGTTAGAAATATATATGTGTTACATCGTTGTACTGTATGGCCAGTGTGGATTATTTGGCATGTTGATATATTGTATCCCAATTGTGGATTATGTGGCATGTTGATTATATTGTATCCCGGTGTGGATTATGTGATTATATTGCTACCTTAATTGAATTCATATTCATTGATGGTATTATGCATAGTGTATTAAATGGTTGTTGCACTATGGTATGGATTAGCATGAGTATACATTACCATGTTGTTATATTATTATCCCTTTTTGTGGATTTATTTCAAGTATCTATCATGTGCTTGAACGTGTATATGTGATAAGGGGGTATAATGGAATTCAATCAATTATTAATTTGTTCTATAAGTGATTGAAGGTTCATTATACCTGTGACCTGCCCCTCTGTGGCCACAGAGTGGGATGTACAAGCTACTGTATTGAGCAAGAAAAAGCCCTTACGATTATGCTGCGATTTGGTGTACCGGTGGAATGCTCTGTATGAAGCCAAGCTTTACAGTAGCGCTGATAGTATATGATACTCTAAATTAGGGGTCATATATGTATCCTGTTTTCTTATATGGATCTCTGGGGTATGAGACCTATAAGCGGTGAATGTGTATGGGGGCAATTCACCAAAGAGTGGAGTTTTACTCCCACGTTGTACGACTTATTGTTCAGACGGGAAAGGTAAAATGAGGTAACGTAAGGTGTTTACCGCTTTCATAATGTGTTACGTGCTACCATGCTATGTGTTGCATCTTGTTTGGCATCTTGCTGCATTCATAATAGCTTATTGAGATTTATTCTCACCCTTCCCTTTTATCGCTTTAGATTGTGCTCGAGACAAGGTGAACTGACGGAGAAAGAGCGATCTTGCTTTTGGGACTTGTCAAGATAGGTATATATGTGGGTTGTCGGGAGTCATATTTAAGTATTAACTCTTTTATAAGTTGTAATGAAAACTCTTTTGTTAAACAATGTAATTAGGGTTTTCAATGTAATTGATCAAGTGACTGTTATTGAAGTATTTGTTTAGATTCCTTCAAGTGGAGATATTATTATTTGATTTTGTTAATGGAAAATTGAGAATTGGTTTTCTTGTAAAGGCAAATAAAAGTTTTAAAAATCTAAGATGGGTTTTCTTAGTTTGAGCTTCTCAAGTTCGGGACACGCGTTAGGTCCCGTGTTGGGGTGCTCACAAATGTAATGCCTCTTCCTAGGTCTCTTCTCCCTCAAAATGACTTTTTCTTTAAAAGCTTGTTTTTTCACACTTTTTGAGGTAGAAGCCTCACATCCCTCCTTTACAAAATTATTTTCAAAATCCAAACCAGTTTTGTCACGTTGACCCACAGAAAAAGCTTCTTCCATTTTCATCTTACTTTTGTTTAATTTAGTAAAAGTATTTTCAGCTTTTTCACATTCATTCTTGAACTTTTCAAGGTCAACTTCTCTTTTGGTCACAAGGACTTCAAGTCTTGCAATGGTATCTTTTTGAGCATCATTTTCCTTTGAAAGAACAACTTTTTCATCTTCACAGGCAGCTAATTTATCAGAAAGAGATTTATTTACCTTAACAAGTACCTCAATCTTGTCCAATCTTTTCATCCAATCAGATGCTCCTTGTATGTTGCAAAAAGTTCCTCATAGGGAATGTCCCTTTCTTCATCTTCATCATCCGAATCTCCTTTTACAGAGCTTGATTGAGTCGAGATGTGACACCGATGTGTTCACAACCAAGCCACATCCAAGGAATTTTCGGGATCATCTTCTTTCTATATCTGCGAAAAGGCATTAAACACGAGAATGGCAAGCTTTAAGACAGACATATTAGCCACTTCTTCTTCTTCATCCTCACCGTCACTAAGGGTAGCGATTAAGCTCATTCCCTTCTTTTTAAGTGTGTTAGCACACTCATTTGCATAATGGCCAAAGCCACGACATGCTCTACATTCGACGATTCGAGATGATTTGTTTTCATAACTTGGTTTCTTGAATCCAAAGTCGAGTGCTAGGTTTTGATTTTTCAGAGCACTGAGAGTAGGTTTGTTTGGAAATTTACTTATCCTTCTATTTTTCAGTATTGAACTGAACTTCTTTGGGATAAGAGCTACATCCTCTTCTTCTAGATTAGACTTGTCAATTTCAGAGGATAATTCCACAAGCTCTTTTGAAAGTGCAGCACTTTTGAGGGCAAGACTGTGTGTTTTGTTCTTTTTCTGAGCCTCAAGGTTAAGCTCAAACACAGTCAAGATTCCTATGATTGTGTCAAGACCTACAGTGTTTGTGTCTTTTGTTTCCTCAATCACAGCCACTTTTATGTTAAACCTCTCAGGTAAGGTCCTTAAAATCTTACTTACAAGTCTTGCATTGGAGATAGATTCTCCTAGACTTGTGCATTCATTTGAAATTTCATGAATCTTAGCAGCATATGACACAATGTCCTCAGTTTCTTCCATTCGAAGTAACTCAAACCTATCCATTAAAATTCTAAGCCTGGTAGCCTTCACACTTGGTGCTCCCTCACATTGAGTTTGCAAAATATCCCAAGAAGTTTTGGCTATGCTCTCATTAGTTATAAGTTTGTACATATTCCCAGAAACATGGCTGGAAATAGCACCCATAGCTTTTGAATTGTAATTAGAAGCTTGTATTTCATCAAGAGTCCATTGCTCTTCAGGTTTTCTTTCGAAAAAAGACTCACCAACACCAGAAGATGGCTTTTTCTCCACAGTAGGAGGTTGCCATGCAACAAGAATGCACATTCAAGCCCTTTCATCAATACTTTTGATGTAATTTCGCATCTTAGACTTCCAAAGAGAATAATTGGTGCCATCTAAAACAGGAGGCCTGTTTTGGTGATTTTGGCATTCCATAATGACTACACTTTCTGGATCAACACTCAGTAATATATCGAGAGTTGGCTCTGATACCAATTGAAAGTTTCGTGTAGCTAGGAAACTTAATCACACAACAGGCAACGGATGTGAGTACGTATGTGTCTCACAATCGTCCACACATCCACGATAATGCAAATGGAATAAAGTAATTAAAAACAAATTAAATGCAATAACCCAAGAGTTATTTACGCCATCGATCAATGTGATCAGCAAACTAGGCTTACGCCCAAAAACTTTTCACTATAAAAACTTTTGTTTCTTACAAAAACAAATAAGTGAAAAACTAAAATATGAAAATACTAAATGAGTTCTAATCACCTTCTACGACAAGAACAACTCCCCTTTCCCAAGTAGGATCTATTCTAGTCAGAAGTAAAACAAGAGAACTCTATGAAAAACTAGATGTGAGTTACGGATGTAAGGCACAACCTTCACTCACAACCTAAAACAATAATGTCGAATACAATGAAGAATGAGTATTTTTCTCTCTCAAAATCCGTAACTTCTCATGTGCTGAATGCCTTGTATTTATAGTGCACCATGGAGAAGATCTTCATGCAATCGACCTCTTCCTTTGTGAGATTCCTTTTCCTATATGAAAACATAAACACACTCACAAAGAAATCAAATATTAGTAGGTTAGTCCTAATATAAAACTATGTACATAAATAAAAGATATTTACTATATTTACAATTCCTAGTCAAAGTAGGATACTTATAAATCTCCATGAAAGTCTCAAAATCTACTTACCATAATAGAGATCTTTTTAAATAAGGAAACATAAATATGTTCCCATAAAACTCACGGTTTCAAATACGCTCCAGCAGGAATGAAATTGAAGATCTCTGCAATGTCGTATGGCTGCCATCATTAAAGCTATAAGAAAATTAAGGAGTTGTATTCGGCAAATTGAAAATTTGAATCGTAGTGGTGCTTCAGAAAAGACATAGTGAGTACCTATTAATTTTTGTTTCACTATTCTATATATCGTTCTTTTTTTAATATTATTTTGTAATCATTATCTGATCTCATTATTTATGCAGTATGATCAATCGAAAACACTCTTATATCAGGATCCAGAATTTGCAAAAGGGTTCAAATTTGTTCATGTATGGGAGCATATGAAAAATATCTAAAAATTTGCCCCAAACCATAGTGATAGTTTGTCACACATCAATTCACAAGCACCTGAGGCGCCCATATCATCGTCATCTCCTGGTCTGTCATCATTTTCTATCAATTTAAGTGACGATAGTAGCCCATCTCCTACTTCATCCCAAAGACCAACTGGGATTAAGAAAGCTAAACTTAAAAGAAACAAAATGATGACTCCACACTAGCTATCAATTTGTTAACACGTTAAAAATGAAGAAATGGTGAAAGTGATGAAAAAGAAAGTTGAGCAGAGAGAATTGCGTGATGAACGTAAAATAATGATGATAGACATCAACACTATTTCAGATCCAGTTGTAGGGCGTACATTGAAAGTGAACGGACAAAAATAATGCAGAAAAGAGTTGATCAACAAAAATTTCAAACATCAAATAACATAGATGGGTTTGAAAGCTTATACCAAAATATTAGACCATCCGGTAACAATCTATCAGATTATTAAAAATGATTTCAATTTCATATTATTTGTTTTTATATTTTTTATTTGAATTTGTATTTCCACTTTGAATGAATTTTTATTTGTGTTTGTATTTTAAATTTGTATTTCAAGTGAATTTCTCCAATTAATTCTTGTTTTTATTTCATCTTCAATATTTTAACATATTTTCAAAGTTTTGTAATTTTGTTTAAAAAAATAATGGTACAAATTGGATAATTTTGCTTAAATGAAAAAAAAAACAAATTCCATAATATAAATAATAAATTTTAAATTAAATATATACCATCTCCTTCTGAAATAAAAAAAATTGATAATTCATTTTGAGGCCAGGAGGAATTTTGTAATTAAAAAAAATAAACTGAAAAATTTTATAGAAATTACCTGCGCCAAGAGAGAGAGAGAGAGAGAGCGCAAATCAATGAAGCCCGAGAAAGAGAGAGAGTTGCGATGAAGAAGACGACGTAATTCAACAAAAAAAAAAAAGATGGCACAAGAAATTACATGTGCCAAATTTAGCGTATCATCGCCAAAATAGCGGGAGATTTGGCGTCGCTGCTGGAGGAGGGATCTCCCACCAAATTGGAGTTGGCGCAAGTAATGGCGTTGCTCTTGGAGATGGTCTTAGTTCACGAAAACCAGGTAATTGTTTATGTTTCTGGACCTTAAAGTAATATTTTTGTTGAGTTTTGGGTAAATAATCTCTAAAATAATTTACTATTTTCTATATTAAGGTGCATGAATTAGTTTACTTCTGTGATTTCCTTTCTTTTTGTTTCGATTTTGTTATTTGGTGAAGAATCGCCATTTTCAGGAATGTGAAAGATCTAGACCCAATCGCGAGAAGATCCCAAATTTGACCGGATGTTGAGGTTGATGGACTCTATCAAATTGATCTCATTTGGAAAAAACATTGGATGGATGATACTCCCTCCGTCTCATAGTAAGGTTTCTTTTTGATATAAGGTTGTTAGTTTTTTTTATTCCTTAAATAGGATAGTGAGACCCATTTGCTAACATTTACTTTTTATCAATCCTCTTGCAAATTCAAACTCACAACTAGGGGTCATTATGGGATGGAGGTAGTATATACATGGAAAAACTCTTGCAATCTGCATGAATTAAGTTCCTAGTGAGTGATTCCTAATTTCATGCTATCAGTGCCTGTACAAATATCTTGCAATTACCAATCTAATGGGGCTCCTTTTTTGTTGTTGCATTTATTCTGTATTAGATGTTTTAAGTGTGTTTTTTTAGGATGGCCCGAAAGCATTTGAACACATTGTTATTCCCTAGTACCAATGTGTTCTTTCATATGAACAATACATTGTACCAGCTTGTTGTTCATCCAAAATTCAACATGAAAACTTAAACGAGGTTTGATTTCATCCATCTAATGTAAACTATCAGAAAATTTGACTTTTAGAAGTGAATTCCGGTACACAAAACTGCACTCATAATACACAAGTAACATACAAATAAACATTGAGGATTTCACATTATACGCAGCAAGTAATTACATACTTATACATGATACAAGGGGATAAAGAAATATTTCATCTGTAAGTAAATTCATTGTACATTGAGCATAGATATTGATTATTTTATTTTATGTGTTAGTTTCAAATTTATTATTAGGTAGGTAATATTTTTATGTTTTAGAGTAGATTTAGGATATCTTTTTGATGTTTTAGAGTTCCAATAGGTTAGTAGTATATAGGTTAGGCTTATTTTTTGGAGGATTCTACTTGTTTTCCAAGTTTTAGGAGCTCTATAAAATAGTGTCATAGGTTAAATTCAAAAATCAACTTTATTAATCAATAAAACAATAC
This sequence comes from Adenophora triphylla var. japonica, assembly GCA_022495995.1. Classification (NCBI taxonomy): domain Eukaryota; kingdom Viridiplantae; phylum Streptophyta; class Magnoliopsida; order Asterales; family Campanulaceae; genus Adenophora; species Adenophora triphylla. The sequence goes on from JAFEMH010003971.1 coordinate 173,529, forward strand.
ATTTATTTCTTCTTCCGTCTACACAGAACCTTATGTTGAATTGCAGAGAGTGTGGACAAAACAACAAAAGAAGAGACTGTTATTTCATTCAAATATATGTACACCTGTTAAGCTCACTAGGTGCATTGCATCAGACTGTACACTATCCTTATTAAACTAATACTCCCTCTGTTTTGAAATGATATTCTTACTTTTTTTGGTCGTTAAGCCGAAGGTACTGTGAGCAATAATTTTAGTTTAATTTAATTATCCAAACGAACATCTAAAAATTGTTATTTATAGTATTTATAATGGCGTGTCGATAACAAATTTTAAATTTTCATTTGGATAATTAAATCAACTTAGAATTATAGCTCAAAATAACTTCATGTTAACGACAAAAAAAGTGGGAAGATCATTTCGGGATGGAGGGAGTATGAACTAGATAAAGTAGTTACATCTATCAACATTATCTTGACCAAATACATTCAATTAAGTTATGGGAGAAATGTGTCTGTCATTAAAATACCCTTGCCCGTAGGGCTATTTTATTGTTCTAGGAATTTATGGTGGAAATAATTTGTTGATTCTGCTGCGTTACTCTTGCTCGCCATTTCTTTACCACCCACACCAAGAAGCGAAGAGAGTGAAGCGAAATGACAACCACGTACAATCCAATCCATAATTTTCCTGAATCTTGAATGGCATTTGTTTGGGGTAAAAAACCACTTCCAACATGTTACAACCTGGCGCCACATCCTGCCTCTACATCTTGAATTAACAACTTGGTACTACAACATGGATGCAAAGCATGGTACAAAGCAATCGTTATCCTACATTCCAGGGGTCGTTATCAGAAACAAATTCAAAGATCATCAACACTCATTAAAGACTTCGTCAAAACGGGCCTCCAGCAACTACCTACGGATTTCTAGGAGTAAAAAGTGGGGATAACGTTAAACTTTTTACAACCGTTACTTTTCTTGTTATTTAAATAGAATCACCTCTACACATGTATACACACACTCACCTATGAGAAAAACTTGTTGTATTCATACTCACTCTCCACCATGATACTAATAAAATATCATATTTCCGAGGTTTTATGCCGGCGAACAAGTTGTTCAAGGGCTTTCCTCGTTAAATTCTTTTGTCGTTTCATCTTACCTCTTCGATCATTATATTCCAAGGTATCCTATTTTATTTGCTTAAATTTGACCAAAACAGTTTGGCGCCGTCTGTGGGAAACTTTGGTTTTTTAATTATTGAAAAGGTCCAAGATGTCCATCAGCATAATTTCAGTTACCAGTTGGAGCCTTACAAAGAGTCGCCGCCATTTTGACAAACCAAGGTGAATGAAGGTGCCGACATTTCCGTCATGCTGAAACCACAATGATCACTAGGCTGCCACATGGAATATCTAGGGCAGGGTACCATTTCTAAAATCCTCCAGGGGCAACCACGAAACGCCTCATCCTATTCAAGAGACTCTACAAAAATCCACTAGACAGACTGCATAGGATAACCAACGATAAGGGGCAATGAGTCAAGAATTCAATAAGACCCCCCGGTGTCAACTTGTCATCAACATATTAAATTATTGACATGCTAAGGAATGAACAAGATGATAATAGATGACCAAGGAAAATGGGAAAAGGGGCATCTAACTCATCAACCGCACGAAGATTCTCTAAGAATTGTAGCATAAAACCTGCTTTGAGTGACGCCCCATGCATGTACGGTGCATGCATCCATTTCCCAAAACCAGGTATGTTTTACTATGTCCAATTTATAAATCGTGTTATTTTAATTTATATTTCTCAGACTATTACTGACACAAGCAAAGTGTTATCCAAGCTAGCGCTCACTACTAACGTATTTCCTATCTTTCACGATAATTTAAGATGTATGCTCAAAACTAATGTGACCAACATGTTCTATTCAAGTTGCAAGGTAGCTCAAAGTACCAAACTAATATGTCAGATTGTACAAGCAACTAAATTACAAAATCCATGCACAACTAGTGTTGAGGTAGCTGTACATCAAACTGGTGAAAACTCAACATGCACGATTAAGGTGGACACCTTTACAAAGGTTAAAGATTGCACATCTTTCTAAGTTGTTAAGGTTATTAACACCTTCGCCTGGGTGCACGATTTTTATATTTTAGTTAAGTTGTAGGTGGGCCAATGTGTCATGTACATATTGATTACTTTCTTACATTTAACTAAAATTATGAACTCAAGATTGAAACAACAGGTTGTATCATTAAACATGTTACCACAAGAACAAAAGGTTCCTATAGATGTCAACTCGTTTCATCTTGTAACATCACACGCTACTCATCCTATTACATTTCCAAAAAAGTATTTCTGGGAGTAACATCAACGTGTTACACCTAAGAATTCAACCATCATTCGCAGACAAAATATACCAAAAATCCCCACCAAGTTATCACTAAACATACCGCACCTACCTAGAAATATGTCCAAATAAGCGTGCGTAAAAACCTTGCAACCTAAAAGATCACCATCTAAAAGCAAGGACAAACCCCTTGGAAAAAATATCAGAATTACAAAACCATAGTTATTTTTTAGGACACCCCCTCAAGTGAGAATCATTGTTTCCATAAACACTTAAACTTAAAAGGAAATTGTTTTTAAATTGAAGTAAAACATCTTACCTGCTCCTCATGCTTCCATCTTCTCCTCTTCTTGAGCTGTTTCAACTTGACCCACTCTCTCTACAACCTGGCATTTCGAGTTCACCTCCCCCGCTTCTGCGCCTTCGCCGAGATAAGCATTCAGCATCGCAACTTCCTCATCTATCTTCCAGTTAACATGTTGACCCATATCGAATTGCTTCATCATTTCAATCATGGATTCCATTACAGACTTTCCCGCATCCCTTAAAAAAAAATTCTAGCAGCGCCCAATTCCTTAATGTGTCCCTCCTCCACCTTCAACATCGTAATCGTCAACTGCTCAAGGTCGCTATTCAATTTGGCAGCTTGGTCCTCCAACTCTTTTATTAAAATTCCTATTCCTTCCTTAAAGCCTCCACCTGATCCTCAATTTTTGCAGCCCTGAAACCTTCAAACTTAGCTTTTTCGTTAAGGATCTTGATACTGTCATCCTTAATGCTCAATTTTTCTAACAAACTGGCCACCAGACTTGTTACCTGTAGATAAAAATCTTCACATTATCCCCTACTCAGTGATCAAAATTACAAGAAACCGAAATTACCTTCTTATTTAGATCCTCAACCTCCGCAAGTGCGCTATCCACATCATCTTTCTCTACCACTTCCACAGTTTTCACATCATCCAACTTTCTTTTCTTCTCACCTTTACCTTTAGAGCTCTCCACCTTGGAGAGAGGAGGCTTATTCCCTTCCACTTTCACTCCAATTTTTGCCCTTATCTCAGACATCACATCTTTCACGACAAAATCGGCTTGAGAACGAGAGACTGCAAAACAAAGAGAACAAGTTCAATCACTGTAGAGCAAGGAATCAAGATGAAAGAAAGGAAGACTTACCAGAAGACATTCTATGAGAACACTCCTCTGGCAGAACACTAGAATCAGCTTCTGCACCAGCACTGGTAGAAACAAACACTACAGGCAGTGGGACAAACTTACGCGACTCCTCAGGTAGAGCTCTCACTTTCTGAATGATTTCTAACGAGTCATCCAGTTTAGGAAAAAGATTGCTCAACTTGAAGACTGCAAAGATAAGTGGAAGTCAGTCAACCTGAAGACAATGAAATAGGCAAATAAGAAGTAAAGATAAACAAACTACCTTCCTTTCTCCACTCACAGGACACCTTCTCAACACCTTCTATAGTGTCCCTTCTCACAAAAAAGAACCTATTTTTTCAACCCCTATAAGAATCCAAAGAATCCACTATCAAGCTAAGGGCCTTGCTTTTTACCCTAAAACCAAACCTATAGGTGCCATGAGTCCTAATATCATAACAACAGGCAAATTCCTCCTAACCGACCTTCAAACCCGTTTCATCGCTCAACCTATCCAGGGTATCCAAAGCCCTCCAACCAAGCGGCATAAGTTGGACGGTATACAAGGCTGGTAGTTTTGAAAAAATGAGTGATTAAAGGAGAAAAGGGAAACTTGAGCCCAATGGTGAAAGGATACTCAAGAAAGCAAACCCAATCGTTCGAAATACAATCAGAAAAAGATTAGGGTTGGGATCCATAAACTCCACGCTTACAGGAAAAGCAGAATTCTTTCGAAGGATTTCAATACTAGCACGGGACATGACACATACCTCGTCTTCAGGACGATCTGTAACATCTAGACGACGAAAACCAAGGGGCAACGCTGAACTAGGGCTAACGATTTCCTTAGATTTACCCATATTGGACAAGAAGAGAACAACAACAAGAAAAAAGAAGAAGGTTTTTGAAAAGGATGAAGACTCACCGGAATAGGGAGGACGCTTCAGTGGATTGCCAAATATTGAAGGGAGAAAGAGGCCTCAACTGGCGTATTAAAAAGATGGGACTTGACGGTTGAAGAACCCTAGGCATACTCAAATACCTAAACCCTATGCCTTGGAAGTTGTCACGATGGGGAGCCGCCAAGTAAGTGGAAACGTGGGCGCCAGCAGGTAAAGGCTTAAAATTTTGATTTTTTAACTTCTTTAAAATTTCAAAATTTAGGGGCAATTGTTTGGGGTAAAAAATCACTTCCAACATTTTATAACCTGGCGCCTCATCCTGCCTCTACATCTTGAATTAACAACTTGGTACTACAACACGGATGCAAAGCATGGTGCAAAGCAATCGTTATCCTACATTCGAGGGATCGTTATCAGAAACAAATTCAAAGATCATCAACACTCATTAAAGACTTCGTCAAAACGGGCCTCCATCAACTACCTACGGATTTCTAGGAGTAAAAAGTGGGGATAACATTAAACTTGTTACAACCGTTACTTTTCTCGTTATTTATATAGAATCACCTCTACACATGTATACACACACTCACCTATGAGAAAAACTTGTTGTATTCATACTCACTCTCCACCATGATACTAATAAAATATCAAATTTCCGAGGTTTTATGCCGGCGAACAAGTTGTTCAAGGGCTTTCCTCGTTAAATTTTTTTGTCGTTTCATCTTACCTCTTCGATCATTATATTCCAAGGTATCCTATTTTATTTGTTTAAATTTGACCAAAACAGCATTCTTCGTAGTTTTTAATGTTTTGTTAGTGGCGGTGAATAAGTAGAGGGATATAAGATACGTTTTCAAGATAAATACAATGGTAGAACACATGGTCAACATTAGGAGCCACAAGTAGAACCTATTCTTAAGGGGAAACCCACTGATCATTAAGAGAATAGTGCTCAGAGATGCTACCAAGGATGCCGTGTTGAAGTACACAAAAGTTGGTGTAATCTTCTTCAAAGCACGAAGCTGCATTTGAATATCCTGGTGTCATTGTTACATAAAATCCGTCTCCATTTTCATCACTTTTCACATATTCCTGCCAAACACCCCCCGGTGGGTTCAGGCCGGTTGGGAAAGCCATGGTGGCTGCACAAATATTTGAAGTATTTAAAGTGTTCTTATAGGAAAGCATTTGAACACATTGGTATTCCCTTTTGTTATTTTAGATGAACAATAGATTGTACTACCTCTGTCCCTGAATAAATGTCCATTAATGAATGTCCTTTTTGTAAAAAACTTTGCTCCTACATATTTTTTATAAATTTATTTTCACTATCCATTTATATATGCAAAACTAGGTGTTTGCAAAGTGAATATTGTTGGGGACGGATTTTTCACTATATGTATATGGTTGGCATCTTAAGCAGGTCAACATGTCAAGACGCCTCAGTATCCTGATCTCCACAACTTGACCTCTACAACTTGACCTCCACAACTTGGTCCACAACTTGGACCGACATCTTGGCTCAACGTCTTCATCAACATCTTGAAGCCGGACCAACTTGGGAGCAGTTTTGCGGTTCCTATTTTCTAGGAGATACTTGTGCACTCATAGAAGACCAATTCAACCATGATTTTTCCACCATCAGCAGTCATGCCCAGAATTTTCTCCTCAGTAACTCCATTATGCCTAGTTTTTAGGGATTTTTGGTTATTATCTTTTTATTTTACCTTTATTATAAATAGGGGTATGGAAATTAGGAAAAGACACATGTATTTTCACACACTCACACTCTTGTAATCCCTCTCCATACTTCCAAGCTTGTAGCTCATTGATCATAGTAAAACTTTGGTCAAGGTAGGTCTTCCAAAACCTCCCGAGGTTTTATGCCGGCGAACAATTTGTTCAAGGGCTTTCCTCGTTAAAATTCCTTTGTTCTTTGATTATCACATACACAAATCTATATTCCATTGCACCCAATTCTTTCCTTGAAATATTTGGTTATTTACAATCGCTTGTCGAAATTTGACCAAAACAATTTGGCGCCGTCTGTGGGAACTTTGGTTTTTTAGATTTGTTTAGAACATCAAAATGGTCAATCCAACTTCCGGTCAGGTAACCTCAGTAACCTCCGCGGCTGGGGGCAGGGCGACTGGGGGCAGCCAGATGCACCTCGAGAGATGACCGCGTCTGAAATCAATCTTGGTTTCGTGACTAATATGGCAACCATGTTGAATGAACTGAATAAGCAAATGGATGCTCAACAGGATACCAATACTAGGATTTTCAATGCAATTGAGAGTCTGCGAAAAGGGAATCAAGTTGAGCCTCAAGTTGTAACTCCATTATCGCCATTATTTCCTAGAACTCTTTTTAGTGCAGGTACTGGGGGCAATCTTGGAGACATCCCCATGGCGAGTGCAGTACAGACTGATAGTACAACTGTGATAACTGGTCAAGTTGCCCAACATGGTCACACCTTCCCATTCGGCCAACCTGTGCCAACATCTTGCTATACTTATGCTACTCCGTCTTCAGGACAAACAGGAAGTTTTTATAATGCATTTGATCACTCTGCTTCTCAATTTTATGCTAACACTTTTGCAGAAAGTCAAGTTGCTAGGGAGTTGCAGCAGATCAAGGAGATGATTAGGAATGTGCCTGGAGTTACCTTGCCTTATCATCAAGCTTCTCCAACTTGTTATAATAAGTCTCGCTTTGTTCCAGCAATAGCCAACATGGAGATCCCGAAGAGATTTGCGGTGCCCCACATGAAGAAGTACAATGGGAGCACAGATCCAGTAGAGCATGTGTTGCTATACCAAGAATTAATGGACATTATCAGCATTCCTTCAATCTTCAAAGAAGCCTGTCTTTGTAGGGGCTTTGGTTCCACCTTGACTGGACCAGCTTTGAAATGGCTAACCGGCCTATCTCTAAACTCTATATCATCTTATTCTCAATTAGTCAATATGTTTGTGAATCAATTTTCATGTAATAGAGCTTTTGAGAAACTAACTAGTGACCTCTACAGGGTGGTGCAACAACCTGACGAAAGCTTGAAGGACTATTTGAACAGGTTCAACAAAGAGGCAGTGACTATCCCCAACTTGAACATGTCCACAGCCACCGAGGCATTCAGATTGGGCTTGAAAAAGGGATCACCTTATTATGACGAATTGGTCATGACTCCATGCAAGAGACTTGAAGATGTCCGGATGAGAGCTGTTAAATTCATCAGACTGGAAGAAGATAAGCTCATAGTCCTAAAATAACCACAATGAGGTTGACAAAATAAGAAAAGATGACCGCCTATCTTCAACATGTCAAAATGTTAACAAAACAGTACCTCAAGTTGTATCCCATGTAAGTTGTCATTTTTTCATAAAAGCAAGCTCCGAAAACAGGTATGATTTAAATTTTGTCAAGTCATTTATTTATGTTTGTCAATTCTTATGTTATGCTAAAAATTCTTACTGACTTAAGCATCGGAAGGGTAAAGCTAACACCCAATCCTAACATGAATTTGTTTTGCAAGGTATACAACTTGAACAAACAGCTTAGGCTCAACATGTTGACACGCCAGTACGGCTGATACATGTTGAGACCTAAGCTGGAGCAGGCTCAACATGTTGACACGCCAGTACGGCTGATACATGTTGAGACCTAAGATGGAGCAGGCTCAACATGTTGACACGCCGCACGGGCCGATACATGTTGAGACCTAAGCTGGAGCAGGTCAAACATGTTGACACGCCAGTACGGCTGATACATGTTTGAACCTGGGGAAGAAAGGCTCAACATGTTGACACGCCAGTACGGCTGATACTTGTTGGGACCTAAGCTGGAGCAGGCTCAACATGTTGACACGCCAGTACGGCTGATACATGTTGAGACCTAAGCTGGAGCAGGTCAAACATGTTGACACGCCAGTACGGCTGTGTGATGTACCCGATTTTTGAAATCAAACGGAGTCGCCACGCCATTTTTGTTTTAAGGGCCAAAACTTTGAAAAATACCCGGAATCAAGAGATTCGAGTTCGGAGGTCACGTTACGCGCCGGGAAGGACGTTAGTGTGCACCCGGAACGCCTCATAAAACGAGTCTTCCAAGCTCAAAAACCATTTGTTTGTGTGTGTGTGTGTGTGTGTGTGTGTGTGTGTGTTGCTTTGGCCAAAAAAAGTTGAAACTGAGAAAAGTAAAAATTGGGAATTCTTTTTAAGACCTTAAACTGATCCCATGATTTTTTGGATGATTTTTAGGTTGAGATTTGGTACTCAAAAGACCTTTTGAAGTTGAAAATCACTTCTGCCAGAATGAAAAAGGCAGTGGACACTTGATTTTGAAATGGACTTTAGAGCTTTAAGATCTCTGAATCTGGGAAAAGTCCGGGAATGAAAGTTGTTCAAAACACCTCAAATAAGATTTATGTGAAAGAACTTTCCATTTTGGAGATGATTTGAGGGACCAAAACCTTCTGGAAATCTCAGATATGAAATCTGGATTTCCAGAGACTGATGAACTGACCTTTAAAAGAAAATTTGAAAAAGGGAGTTTTACTCACGCAAAAAATAAAGTAAAAATATTTATGGAAATCTATGGATGTTGGCTACAAAAAGTGTTTTGTAGTCAACACCAAATTCCAAGTTTATCTGTGTCCAAAAAATTATACCATGGACAGAGGTCTTAGAAAATTGCTACTGGACAGCAACTTCTCAAGAAGGAAATTGTGGTTTTAAAGGGGGTTTTGCATCCATGCTTGTCCCCATTTCCCTAGGTTTTGATTAGTAGTCACTAGACATTTTAGTGGTGATCTACTATATCAAACCATCCTTGGGGTACATTAGGACTTAAGCATTTCATTTGCTTGGGAAGGGGAATTTTGTAGAGATGAAATTAAAGAGAAAAATCAATTAGAGATTTAAAAATGTGGACCATTTGAGATGGTCATTCATGAAGATGAACTTCAAGATGACCATCTTAGGTCAAGACTTAAGTTAAACTAGACATAAAGTAAATCAAAGTGAGAAGAACAAGATGAACAAGAAGTTAAAAGGGAGTTTTAGGGTTTGGAGAAGGAGGGCTTTACCAATGGTGACACCCTATCTTCCTAGGCTTGGAATTTGACTTGAGGAGTATCAAGATTTGGTGTTTGAATTGAGGAGTATCAAGATTTGGTGTTTGGATTTGTGTTTGAGTGGATTCAAGGCTTGAATGTGTTTAGGGTTTGATGATAGAGTTGATCAAAGAGAAAACAAGTAGATAACACTTAAGTCCTCTATGTTTTCTCCCTAATCTTCCTCTTGAGTAGTGTTTTAAGCTTGAGCTTGGTGTGTTTAAGAGTGATTTGAGAATGTTTGAAGTGAATTTGGGAAAGGTTCAAGAGAAAATGGTAGCAATCTAAGGATTCCCACTGTTTTCTCTCTATTTTCGCCAGAATACAGCTTCTGTGAGTAAAATGTCTTGTGTAAACTGAGAGAGGAGGGTTCAATTTATAGCCCTCTGGAAATGTCAAACATGTCCGCGCGGATAGGATTGTAAATGTGCACTGTTCATTAAATGCAGCTCCAGGCTTTGGACAGGAAGAATAATCTTTTGAAAATTCAAACTGGTTATGTTTTTCAACTTACCAGATTGGGTTTTTTCAATTTCTTTTGATTTTTTAGATTCTTTTGTAGGTTTAACCTTAAATAACAATGCTCACTTTACCCTTGCTTGGTTAGAAAAGTTAGGAATGTTAGGAATTATTAGAAATGTTATAACTTTCGTTAATTTTCTAACGAAAATACTAACAAGCTCAAATTGGAGCACTTACAGTAGCCCCTCGGCGACGGCGCTTTCGAAGGAAGCGGGGTCGTCGATAAGAGTAAGGCTCCATATTTGGCAGGATGATCAAGTGATCGAGTGGCTGAACCTATTTAATAGGCTACCTACGTATCCTTAAGAGGAATCAAGCCAGCCGTAGTTCGGGTCTTTGACCCTGGAGATGATGGCGTTTTAGGTGCCTCGAACCTTGATGAGCGAGCTCTACAGTCGGTTGCTGGAGAGAAACTCTGCTGGGGATAAGAGATGATCATTTTGATCGGAGGGCTATCCGCTCTGCTGGGGATAGGAATGACCATTTTCGGTCTGACGGCTGAGGTTGTATATCCGCTCTGCTGGGGATAAGAATGACCATTTTTGGTCTGAGGGCTATCCGCTCTGCTGGGGATAGGAATGACCATTTTCGGTCTGATGGTTGAACCTAATGATAGGCTACCTACGTATCCTTAAGAGGAATCAAGCCAGTCGTAGTTCGGGTCTTTGACCCTGGAATCGCCCTAAGGTTTGACTTTTTTGGGAAGTCGCCCTATGGTTTGACTATTTTTTGGGAAGTCACCCTATGGTTTGACTGTTTTGGGGAAGTCGCCCTAAAATCTGACTATTTTTGGGAGTTCACCCTATGATCTGACTATTTTTGGGAAGTCGCCCTGAGATCTGACTATTTTTTGGGAAGTCACCCTATGGTTTGACTATTTTGGGGAAGTCGCCCTAAAATCTGACTATTTTTGGGAAGTCACCCTATGTGTGATGATGTGTCGCCATTTCGCGGGAAAAAATTTCGATTTTTCGCGTTTCTTTGAAAAAACCAAATAAAACCCGGGAAAAAGAACGGAGTCGCCACGCCATTTTTGTTTTAAGGGCCAAAACTTTGAAAAATGCCCGAGGTTATAGATTTGGGTTCGGAGGTCATGTTACACGCCGGGAAGGACGTTAGTGTGCACCCGGAATGCCTCGTAAAACGAGTCTTTCAAGCTGAAAATCATTTGTGTGTGTGTGTGTGTGTGTGTGTGTGTGTTTTGGCCAAAATAATTTGAAACTCAGAAAAGTAAAAATTGGGATATCTTTTTAAGACTTTAAACTGATCCCATGATTTTTTGGAAGATTTTTGGATTGAGATTTGGTACTCAAAAGACCTTTTGAAGTTGAGAGTCACTTCTGCCAGAATGAAAAAGGCAGTGGACCTTTGATTTTGAAATGGATTCAAGGGTCTTAAAACTTCATAATCTGGATAAACTCAGAGAATGAAAGTTGTTCCATACACCTTATATAAGATTTGTGCGAAGGAATTTTCCATTTTGGAGAAGATTTGAGGGGTCAAAACCTTCTGGAAATCTCAGATATGCAATCTGGATTTCCAGAAGCTGATGAACTAGCCTCTAAAAGAAAATTTGAAAAGAGGAGTTTTACTCACCCAAAAAATAAAGTAAAAATATGTCTGGAAATCTTTGGATGTTGGTTACAAAAAGTGTTTTGTAGTCAACACCAAATTCCAAGTTTATCTGTGTCCAAAAATTAAGACAATGGACTGGGATCTTGGAAAATTGCTACTGGACAGCAACTTCTCAAGAAAGAAAATATGATTTTAAGGGGGGTTTTGCATCCATGCTTGTCCCCATTTCCCTAGGTTTTGGTTAGTGATCACTTGATATTTTAGTGGTGAATCAACTATACCAAACCATCCTTGGGGTACATTAGGACTAAGCACTTCATTTGCTTGGGAAGGGGATTTTTATCCTTTGAAAATGAGATTTGATGCTTGAAAATGGTTTTTAGGGTTTTGAAAATGCATTTGCAAGAAAATAAGAACACATTGAAGAAAATGTTGATCCTTGTAGAAGATCATCCATGGAGATGAACTTCCATGGTGATCTTCTTGGATCTAAGACAAGAAGAAGAATGAACTACATTTTGTAGTTTGAAAATGCATGCATGGATGAAAGATTTAGGGAAAGAAGAGGGAGGTTATACCTATCTTCTTTGTATTTTGGGGCTTTGGCTTGAATGTATGAGTGTTTGAGACTTTGAATGTAAGAGTGTTTGGGTTTGATTTGAGTGAGTGAAAGTTGGGAAGATTCAAGAGAAAAAGGTGACAATTCTTATGGAATTCTCACTGTTTTCTCGAGTATATTCGCCAAATACTGTGAATTGTGCTCTTGTTCCTCCTTATTTTTGTGACTGGAGGGCTCAATTTATAGCCCTCTGAAAATTGCAATCTCATCCGCGCGGATAGGACCTGCAGCGTGCACTGTTCATTAAATGCTGCTCCAGGCTTTGGACAAGAGGAATAATCTTTTTTTAAATTCAAATTAAACAGCCAGATTATGTTTCCAGCCATTTCTTTTTTTGGTTTTTCTTATTTCTTTTGCTTTTTGATTCCTTTCCTTGGTTTATCTTTTTTGGCAATCCCCATTTTGCCCTCACTTTGTTAGAAAAGTTAGGAATGTTAGGAATTGTTAGAAATGTTATAACTTTCGTTAATTTTCTAACGAAAATTCTAACAAGCTCAAATTGGAGCACTTACAGTAGCCCCTCGGCGACGGCGCTTTCGAAGGAAGCGGGGTCGTCGATAAGAGTAAGGCTCCATATTTGGCAGGATGATCGAGTGATCGGGTGGCTGAACCTATTTAATAGGCTACCTACGTATCCCGAATGGGAATCAAGCCGGTCGTAGTTCGGGTCTTTGACCCTGGAGATGATGGCGTTTTAGGTGCCTCGAACCTTGAAAAGCGAGCCCTGCAGTCGGGTGCTGGAGAGAAACTCTGCTGGGGCTAAGAGATGGCTATCCGCTCTGCTGGGGATAGGAATGACCATTTTCGGTCTGACGGCTATCCGCTCTGCTGGGGATGATTGCGATTTATCGCTTTCCTAGTGATAGCGTCTTAGGTGCCTCGAGCCTTGATGATGGCGTTTTAGGTGCCTCAAACCTGGATGATGATGGCTTTTTAGGTGCCTCGAACCTTGATGATGGCATTTTAGGTGCCTCGAACCTTGATGATGGCGTTTTAGGTGCCTCGAACCTTGATGATGAAATGCCCTTTCGGTGGACTTTGTCTGCTGCCGAAGGAGAGGGTGACCGTTTTAGTCGAGGGGCTGGACCTAATGACAGGCTACCTACGTATCCCTAGTGGGAATCAAGCCCTTTCGTAGTTCGAGATCTTCTCGAGATGCTGTTGGCTTTTGGGATTCCGTTAACTTTGCTGGGGATTTTGTTAGCCTTTGCTGGGGAAAATCAGACATTTACGTTTGACTGCCGGGGGTAATTTTGATGAAAGATACGGGATTCCGTTATCTTTCTCGGGGAGATCGGTCTTACGTTTGGCTAGGGGTAATTTTGATGAAGGATACGGGATTCCGTTATCTTTCTCGGGGAGATCGGTCTTACGTTTGACTGTCGTGGTGATTTTGATGAAAGATACGGGATTCCGTTATCTTTCTCGGGGAGATCGGTCTTACGTTTGACTGCCGGGGATGATTTTGATGAAAGATACGGGATTCCGTTATCTTTCTCGGGGAGATCGGTCTTACGTTTGACTGCCGGGGGGTGATTTTGATGAAAGATACGGGATTCCGTTATCTTTCTCGGGGAGATCGGTCTTACGTTTTACTGCCGGGGATAATTTTGATGAAAGATACGGGATCTCGTTATCTTTCTCGGGGAGATCGGTCTTACGTTTGACTGCCGGGGGTAATTTTGATGAAAGATACGGGATTCCGTTATCTTTCTCGGGGAGATCGATCTTACGTTTGACTGCCGGGGGTAATTTTGATGAAAGATACGGGATTCCGTTATCTTTCTCGGGGAGATCGGTCTTACGTTTGACTGCCGGGGGTAATTTTGATGATTTTCTTGACAAGGGGCTGACTTTGGTTAACTTTGGTTAATTCTGTCAAGTTGGGGACTGAACTGCAGAGTCCCAGATTTTTAAAGGGCGAAAGGGTCATTTTGACCCTGACAACCCTATCCGCGCGGATAGGAGCGTATTCCAGAGGGTTTTAATGAGGGTCAACGCCCTTCCTCTTCCCCATTCAGTTTTTACAGAATTACGAGAGAGGAAGAGAGAAAACGCAAAAAACCGCCATTGCTGGGCAAAAAAGCTTCGAAATCTTTCAATTTTCTTCGATTTTCGAGCAATGGAACACGGGGAAGGTGTTTTTCAAGGCCAAGGACGTGGCCCGGTAGGGGAGAGGCGATTGGAGCTCGTCCGGATGAGGAGGCACTATACTCTTTCGCAATCGATTGCGGAGGAGCCCTACCCCGATGCTTGGCAACATTGGGCTTCTGATCCGAGTCTCCGAACGGTATACTTCGAATCTTTTCATTCCCTTTGTTGATTTCTTGCTTGAAATTGAATTTTGGGTGATTTTTGAATTTTTTTTTTTTGAAAATTCGAATGATTGATGTTCTTGGCTTTGAATTTTGATTTTGATGCTTTGCATGTTGTAATGAGTATATGGGTATCCCAAAATGTGCATTTTGCTTGGAAAAAGAATTGGCATTTTCGCCATTTTTTTTTGAAATATCCAAAAATTATGGATGAAAATTGTGATGATTTTTTTTTTTTTTTGAAATTTGAATATTGATCTTGATGATATGCATGTTGCAATGAATTTGTTGGTGTTCCAAAATGTGCATTTTGCTTGAGAAAAGAATTGGCATTTTGCCAACATGGAATGATGATATGAATGTATGATTTTTGATTTTTTTTTTTTGAAATTTGAATATTGATCTTGATGATATGCATGTTGCAATGAATTTGTTGGTGTTCCAAAATGTGCATTTTGCTTGAGAAAAGAATTGGCATTTTGCCAACATGGGATGATGATATGAATGTATGATTTTTGATTTTTTTTGGAAAAGTGGGACGGATTTTTCCTCCCGTTGATTGAATGCATGTTATTTTATGAAAATGGGACGGAGTTTTTACTTCCGTTGACTCTTTGTATGAAAGATTTTTTTTATGAATGTTGATTGGGATTTGTTGAAGACTGTCTCTTTTTTTTTTGTGCGAAAAAATGGGGCTATGCTCATTGTATCTTTGTTATCTTTGTCGACTTTTCTTTGAAATTTCATGATGCATATGTATGCTTTGCTTTCTTTTTCGTGCAAATGCAAATGCAATTTTTTTTTGACATTTTCTTCTTTTTTTTATTGCAGGGTGGAAACAACTACGTTACGGAGCAGCTGAACAAGATGAAGACTCGAGGATCGGTGGAGTCTGTAGTTGACTTGTGGGACCGGCTTCCGAATGCGGGCCGAGGAGCTTTGTCGAGTCCGAGACAGATTGTTGTTGAGACCGGGCTTTGGGAGTTTGTTGAGTGCTTGAGGGGACTGGTCAAGTTCCCTAAGAGCAAGGGCTTGATGTTTGCTTTGGCGCAACATTGGTGGGATGCGACCCACACGTTTCACTTCTTCTGGGGCGAGGCTACGGTTACGCCTTCCGACTATGCTGCGATCACGGGTTTGTCCTTCAATGGACGCAGCATTGAGTGGCGGGATGGCTACAGCGATGCGGATCTACAGGCTCTTCTGGGATTTTTCCCTATTCCCAAAAAGGGGATGGGGATGGAGTATGCGGTGGTCTACGGGAAGATTGTGGAGACCATTGTGAGCTATGAAGCTGGGGAGGAGAGGATAGGCGCCGATCAGATTGCCAGGGCCTTCTTATGGTTTGCTTTTTCGAGCACCCTCTTTGGACATGCTTTGAGGGGACGGCGATCTTTGCCTTCTTGAGGTCCTTGGAGGACATGGAGATGACTCGAGACGTCTCTGGGAGAAGCCGAGCCGGCGAGCTTTACTTTGCTCTCGATAGGTACAGTAGGAAGAGGCTGTGAGCTCACTGTCTTGCTTTGAGTTTGCCACTGGAGGTATAAGCTCTCTTTTTGCTTTCCCTTTCTTCTTGAGCACACACTTTTCTTTTGCACTTGGATTGATTTGATTTTTACCTTTCGCAGTATGGGCGTTGGAGTTTTTCATGTCACGATGTGGCGGCGGCGGAGTACGTCGGGCGTATCCGGCCATGCATTCTTGGTCCAAGCATGCCGGGAGAAGATAAGCTCCGGGGCGTACGACTCTCGAGTACGCGGATTGCCTTCCTTTGACGGAGGTGAGACGGATGAGAGGATGATATTTTATCCACAGGATCGCTTCGAGGTGGCGCGGTGAAGGGCGCGAGATTTGGGTTGTGCGGCAAGGAGGATTACGAGAGGTCGACCTGCGATGCCTATTATGCGGGAGAGAGGGTGACGCGCCGGCATGGCGTGAACTCGCCTTTGAGGACACCGGTGGAGCCTCCCGCCGATATGATGCACCGAGTGACAGATCTGCGACAGGATGATTACGAGCCGGCCGGCACTTCTCGGCATTTGTGGCGATTGAGCCGTACCCGTATTTGTTTTGAGGAGGCGAGGATGCCCCGGGTTACGGATAGAGAGGGGCTTGGGATCCGCGGTACCCTCGGACGGATTTTTCATATATCCAGGATGGGGTCCGATTGAGGGTGCGAATCCCTCGGCTGAGCGGCTTCCACGAGCTTTCCGGCCTCGTCAGGGTATGAAGGTATGGCTTCTCTTTCTTTTTTTTTCTTTTCTTTCTGTCATCATTTCTCGCTTCAAGCATTTCGACGCTTTTGCTTTTGTGCGGTTTTCGGAGGTGGTCATCGAGAAGGCGACGAAGCAAGTGATCGGAGCTAAGAGATTCATCGGGAGGATGGTCGCTTGCGGGGCTCCTCGAGGCTAGAGCGAGGCGACCACGGCCGGCGCCTCTCGGGCGGGAGGCTTCCCTATTCGTTCGAGACTTCTTCGAGACTCCTCTGTCTCCTCTCATTGATTCCCGCGCGGTGCGCCTTCGGATCACGTCATTCTCGGGGATCCACACGGGCGAGGACACGTTTGGCGGCATGGTGGGTCGTCTTCGTACGTCCGGGAGTCACGCGCCTTCACCTTCGGATATGATTTTTCGCGAGATCTCGGCTTGCCCTATCGGAGCGTGCCGGTTGGTCTGACGAGCCTCTTTACGGGAGACGAGGACGATTCTGAGCCCGAGATCTTCGGGGCTCTGAGGAGCGGGCCCGAGTCGCAAGAGGGGCCGGGGACGGACGTCGGGCGCTAGGGATTACGATTGATTACCCCACGATTTTACGAGATTTTGAGATTTATGGTGGGATTGAGATTTGTACGGCTTATGCACATTTTTTTTTTCTCTTTTTTTTTGGGATGTAATAATTTAGGATTTTATTGATGTTTGTTTGTTTTTTTTTTTGCACACTCTTTTTTTTTCTTTTCTATTTTTTTTTTTGGGATGTAATAATTTAGGATTTTATTTTATGAGTGCAATGCGGTATGAATACAGTGTTGCATGAGCCTTGGTTTTTTTTTTTTTTGGCAAGGGTGTTAGTTTTTGGTATATGGGTGGTTTGGGGAGGTTTTGCACGGGTTTCGAGCAGCGGGACGGAATATTCCTCTTTTGGTGTAGCGGCTTGGTGTTGCGGATTTTTTCGATGGAAAGCAAACATATCCGCGCGGAGGAGTCACGCATCGACATTGTCCTTTAATTTTGCTTCGAATCTGGTCTCACTTTATTTCAAATTCAAATATCCTCTTCAACCTCCGAGTCAAACGACCATTTTCGGGGAGAAAGAGAGAAAATCCATGGAAAACCTTAGAAAATATCCATCAAAATTGTCCCAAGAATCCCAAATGTCATTCTTCAACAAGTTCAAGGATTGGTCGGGAGATTATGCATGAGAGGAGGTCCTTCTTTGAAGAAAGGTACAAGGTGAAGTGCTTATGGTCTCTCAAGGAATTGATTCGGACTACGGTCTTTTGAGGGCTTCTTCCTCATTTTGGGATACTAGAAGGCATGTCTTTTGCCTTTCCTTCAACGAGATGGTCCCAACCGTCGAAGAATTTCGGGCCTTGCTTGGAGGTCGGAGGTGGAAGAGATAGCGGTTCCTTTGCCGGAGGGCTTCTTTTGTTGACAGATTGTGCGTCCTCCTTCATCTTTCCCCGGAGGAAGCGCGAGGTATGATCCGTGGTCCCGATCATTTTGATATTTCCGGTCTCCCTGATAGGTTTAGGGGCTTAGGTTTGCTCGACGATGCCTATTGGGATGCCTTTGCACTTTGCATGTTCGGGACCCTGTTTATGGTCTATTCTTTTGGGATCTGTCATCGGTCTCTGTTGGATGTAGTCGTTCACTGTCGCTTGGGCAGGGATGTCGTACCTCTGATCCTGGGGGAGACTTTCCATGCTCTCGATAGGCTGGCTACCGGGAAGCGGTATATGCACGGGGGCGGCCCGTTCCTCTTGACCACTGTGGGCGATGGAGCGCTTGGGGATTCTTCGGGAAACTCCGACATGATCAAGCCTTGGACATTTGCCGGGAGGGGGTTCTTTGTAGATTTTGATGATCGGGGCTCATGGGAGCGTTGGATGGCTGGTCGCCGGACAGAAGATATCGAGATGGTCGGTGCCTTGTTGGCGGGTGGAGACTCGCGAGTGCTTCGGGGACGGGTCTCATGGTTATGCTTCGGGGCTTTCTCGGTCCGGCTTCTATATTCCGTCCTTGGTTACAGAGACAGTTTGGCTTGGAAGCGAGGTTCCTTTGGAGGACTTTGATGATATAGCCACCGGGGTGGTGGCTCTGTTTCTATGGATGATCCTTCGGTGTTTCCCTTTCTTTCCCGGCATGGAGGTATGACGTCTTTCCTCCTCGGGTTATCCTCGGCGTCAGAGACCGGTGTTCACGACCACTTGGTACCTGGATTGGTACGAGAGGCATTTGGGAGAGACTCAGATGGCTATTTTGAGACGGCGTGAGGCCATTGTGGGTGCGGAGGACTGACGGTTTCGAGAGGAGGAGGGCGGCGAGAGCGGCCCTCGCGACGGGAGCGGAGACGGCGCGGCCGACTATGAGGCTTACGTCAAGAGACGGGAGAGGAGGGCTCCTATGCTACCCGGCTAGGCTACGGGAGATGAGAGATGACGCTAGGGCTACTAAGGCCACGACGGAGGCTGGTTTGATAGATCCTGTTCCTATACGAGCTTGGTAGGAGGAAGGCCGACATTTTCTGTTCGGAAGAAGAAGACTCGAAGGGGAAGAAGAGGGGAGAGGCCGGTGCAGTGGCTTGGAGTGACTCACGAGTTTTCAGTATCCCTTTCTTGCCATAGCGGACACATTAGTTTGATTATGTATCTTAATTTCTTTTAGCGGGTTGCCGGTTGTAGGAATGAATCGGGCTTAGACTCATCAAAAAGTTTTTAACTTGTAATGAATATTTGAATTGCTTGAAGTTTTTCGAGACGCTTTCATGGTGCGATCGGTGTATTGATGTCAAAGTATGATTTTTATTTGTGTTTTAGACCGAACCGTTTCATTTGCCTACGTTCCCCTCATTTTGAGGAGCTCGGGTCTTCGTAGTTCAACCTTTGATTTTTTTGTTTTTTTTTGTTTTATTTTTTGTTTTTTTTTGTTTTTTTTTTTTTTTTTTTGGTGCAACCTGTTTTTACCTCGGCCGCCCTTTTCGGGTTTTCAACCTAGTTGGGTATTACTCTTTTAGCACTCTTTTTTTTTTGTTTTTTTTTTTTTTTTTTTTTTACGCGTAGTATCTGCGCGGCTTGTCACCATTCATGGGTGTACAAAGGGATTCCCGTCGAGGTGCACGCAAGTTGCATGGCTCCTCAGGAGAAGATCTTACGGACGACGTATGGCCCGACCCATACGGGCTCCCATTTGCCGAGGGGTTGATACGGGTGGGGGCTTTTCTTTCAAAACGAGATCACCTTCTCGGATCTCCCGATGCTTTACTTTCTTGTCGAAGGCTCTGGCCATTCTTCCTTGGTAGGCTCGGATGTGTTCCATGGCTTTCAATCGTCGCTCATCTAGCAGGGCCAATTCGTCATGGTGACTCTGGAGCCATTCGACCTCGTTGATCTGGCTTTCCAGTAGTATACGGAGCGAGGGGATCTCTAGCTCGATTGGGAGTACGACTTCCATTCCGTATGTGAGGGCAAACGGTGTTTCCCCAGTTGCCGTTCGGCCCGATGTTACGTAGCCCGAGTGCCGAGTGTAACTTCTCGGGCCAATCTACGCCTTGGACGGCTATTTTCGGATGATATTTTCCCGAGTCTTGTTTCTTTGCCTCGACGGCTCCGTTGGTTTTGGGGCTGTAAGGAGATGACTTGTGACGGGTTATTTTGAATTACGCCGGCAACTTTGTCGCATTCCCCTTCGAAGTGGGATCCATTATCTGAGATGATTTCGGCTGGCAACCCGTATCTGCATATGATGTTCTCTTTGATGAAGAGGGCTACTTTCTTTGAGTTGAGGATCTTCGAAAAAATCACCAATCTGCGTCTCTTTAGGCTCTTCCGCAGTTCTCAGATTCACACTCGTCAAAATCTCCTCGGCAGCTTGGGCTCGACTTTCCTCTTTCCGGACAACCTGCTTAAAGATTTTTTTTTGTTTGATTTTTTTGTTGTTTAATGTGTCTGCTTCTTTATCTAATGAATTATTAAAAAAAAATTTTTAATTAATTCATCATTAGTTAAAGTGGCAATCAAGGGATACTCGAAAGGTTCGTCATTTCATTGAAAACGAAAAGGAATACGGTGCTTGCTACGGACTCGTAGTCTTCGGGCGTAAGGCCGTCGGACGACCCTAGAGACTCGATCTTAACAAAGAGAGGCGGGAGGACTTGTCCTAGATTGACACAAAGGGACGGGGGACCAATCCAAGCTTGGTGATCATTTCCTCCTTGGTCGCGGACGGGCTTGAGAGGTTTTCCCAATTTTTAGCGGCTTTCTTTGTTGGTGGCCTCATGACTCGGGAAGCTGTCTTTGTTTTTGTTTTCCTTTCTCAATTCTTTGCTATCATCTCTTGGACCGAGCCGAGATCAATCGGAGTCGCACTGGACTTCTTATTCGAACAATTCTTTGCATAACCGAGACTATCCCAATCATCGAGGAAATTCCGTGGCCTTAGCTTTTGGTACTGTCAATTCGAACTCGGGCTTCGAATCTTCTGGGCAATCGGGCTTGTGGTGGTAAGCTTCTCGAAGCTGTTCCACCGGGTCGAGGCACGCCTCTGAAGGTATACTCACTCTTCATGGTAGTGGTAGCCCGGGTATCTTGGGTAGGTCCGGGAACATTCTACGGACCGGGTTAGCCTTGGTTCCTCTCGAACTTGTTGAGGCTATCCTGTAGCTTTAGCCATCCTTACGTAGGAGTGGGCTCTGTGATGTTACTGGTTGTGTGGGACCCTTTACAAAGTAGTCGGCCAAATTAGGGCGAAGGGGAGAGATTTAGGGTCGTCGGCCAGGGACCGCTTCTGTGGCGGCTTCAAATCTTTTCCCTTTGCAGTGTCCACTGGGGAGGCCTCATATCCCGGGCCGTGGCGAGTATTCTGTCCTTTCACCTCGATGAGTTTGTGAGTTCCTTGTTGGTGCTTCCCCATACCGAGGCCAGGTAGATAGCTCATTTTTCTCATCATTTTCAAGACCGGAGGGATTTTATCCCGAGTGACCGTCGGATCTATGTTGCACACTTGGGCCTTGGGAGGCTCGGCCAGTGAAGCCCGTTAGCATAAGACCTTCCTCGTCATGTTTGATTTCAGAATAGGTATTCCGCCCGTATCTGTGCCCTCTAAAGTGACTAAATCTCCCGTAAATGGTTGTCGAATCCCCATTCGAGGCGAATTTCACACATTTGGTGGAGGCTTGAGGCGACCCCCTTGACTGGTGCGGCCAAGGTCTTCCCGATAAGGCATTAAAAGTGATTGGGATGTCAATAACCTGGAATTCCACATGTATCAATTTACATCCGAACCGGAGGTCTAAAGTGGCGACTCCAAGGAATTTGCTCGAGATGTTGAGTCGTAAGCTTTGGCGTGAGGGAGGAAGGTTTCAAGTACGTAGTCTTGATATCAAGCGGAGCTCATGATCTTTGCGGGAAGAATGTTCATTCCGGACCCATTATCAACCAGGACCCGAGGAGGCGTCGTTCATCCAAGCTGGGTGTGATGAAGAGAGGCTCGTTATGATCGGCCCCAAATTGAGGGAGGTCGAGATATGTGAAAGTGATTATATTCCCGTAATGGATGTTTCCAATTAGCTGTACCACATCATCGGGAGTAGCATCAATAGGCACGAGAGTGCGAGCCGGGCTTTCTTCCAACTTCGACTTATGGGGATAGGACGAGGTGAGTAGAGACCGAGAGGAAATGTTTGCTGTGTTTCCTTCAAGCTGGGTGAGCACGGGATCCTCTTTTTCGGGGTTTGGAGTTTGTTGTCTTAGCATAGGGGCGGCGATCTTCTTTCGGTGTTTGATACGTGGCCTTCTTATACGCCTTGGGATTTCCTTGGAAGATACGCCGGATCGGGTCAACGATTAACTTCCTCATCGATCGTCTCTTGGCTGGATTTCTTCAATGCTACTAAGGTCAACGGGGAGCCCTTTTGGCTATTGGCCACCCTGGTTACGTAGTCTAGCAACGGTGAGGGGGCCGAGCATGCAGCTCCTTCTGGGCGGCCCTTATAACCGCTTCCCAGTCACGAGGCTTTTGGGTTTGGGGTTGTGTTGTTGCCCCTTGGATGGCCCTGAGCTAGGGCGTCCTCAGATTCACTCTCATGGCTGCCTCGCTCATAGTTATCATGCAACAAGAGTCGCTATTGTCGGGACTCGGCGGCTTTTCGATCTCATCCCTGGATGGCCCACGAGTTATGGCTATCGGCCTCCATTTCATCGTATATCCTTTTTCTTTCAATCTTGCAAGTAGGGCAGACGCAAGTGAAGGATAGGCAACGTTCCCCTTCGGAGTTTGATGTAGCAGCTCGATAGATCTGTGTCCAAATGAGGAGCACCCGGGGTCCATTGTCGGGCACTGGAGCAATTAGGAAGGCGTCGTGTGGATTCATAGGTATGAAGGCCACTGGGGAAACGTTCAAATCAATAACCCTTTTTAGTGATTGCAGGCACTCGCTGCGCTCGAGCGGCCCGGTTGTGACCCTTACGGTTGTTATGCCATCCGTTCTTGGGAAAGAAGAAAAAGATCCGATAACGTTTACGAATTCTTCATCTTACGGTGGTGAAACCCTCCATTCTCGACCGGTGCTTCAATGAACCCTTTCCATTCACCGGTCGGGTTCTTATAAGGAACGTTGTGTTCTAGGATTTCGGATATGTACGGATGCGGGCGCGGGCTTTCTTTGTCCCTCATCCTCTGAAGTATCCGGACATTGACCGCATGTGCATCTTACGAGGTGCAGTTCTTAGGGGTCCACCCCTACCGGCATTTGACTTGCATTTTCCGGTGGTCCTTCATCGTCACTTGTTGACAACCAACCATTGTGCCCGGCTCTCATGGGCTCATTTCCGGCGTGATTGTTCCAGATTGTTTCCGGATCTGGGGCCTCAGTTGACTCTTCGCTCTTGTCATCATCATCATCATCGCTGTCGTCGGAATCTTCTTCCCATACTACGGGATTTCGGCGGAGAGGAACGCCGATCAAACCCGTTGGGGAATATGGGTGCGTGCGGCCACAAAAATTGTCATATGCTCCCATTCCGGAAGTGGTAATTGTGACTCGGCTTCTCCTCCCGAAGCTGCGGGGGAAGAGTGAGAGGGTGGCACGTATTTGACACCGGTGTAGAATGTAGAAGGATTCTTCCTCCTCTCGATTCTTTAGTTTTGCCTTCGGGATCGTATTCGAATTCTCCAATAGCCGGTTTGTGGAAGTGTACTAGCTCCGGATGCTCTTCGGCCTCTTTCTTTGATAAGCCCCAGTCTGGCGCTCGCGGAAGCTTTCTTGTTTAATTCTTCTCGATTGTTCTAACCATCTTGTGTAAATGGTCCTCTCATGTTTTGGCCGGAACAGCCCCGACTCTTCGGTATTGGCCTTCCCTTCATCCGAGAAATAGCGAGCCTCGTATTCTTGCAAGGAGTCTCGACATGAGACCAAGATGGGTTGATCCGTTCAATGTCCTCAAGTGAGGGGAATCCGAATTCGGGATCCTCGATGAGGTTGGCCACGGGTATTTGGGGACTTTCATCCGCATCTTCACTGGGCATGCGAAGATTCTCCGCATTCAATCATATTCACTGATTATGGTTCCTTGGCGGAGGATTTTTGGCTGTATTAGGCCCTTCGGGGCCTTCCAACTTTCCTTGCTCTATTAGCCCCTGGATTGCCTTTTTTGAGTAAAGCGGTTATACATTAGATGTCCGTGGGCTTGATGAAAAGCACAATACTTTGTAGTATCCATGGGAGCATTCGGATTCCTGGGTTGGAAATTCTCCAAAGGCCGCGGCAAGCCTTCCTTCACCGAGTCCCCTAAAGATGCCATTCGAGAGGCATTCCAAAGTTTTCGAGATTCATGACTCGTGGTGCAGGCTCGGCGGTTTTACGGGAGCAAAAGGAGTTGTGTTATTACATTCCTGTCCCGCATAGTTAATCATTTCTTTGCCTTTAGCGGGAGCAAGGCGATGTTTGCGGGAGGAGCCCGATATACGTAAGCGAGCGCGGCGGCCGGTTCTTGATTGTAGGCCTTTTCAAACTTAGGCTGCAGAGTTAACCATGGCCCGTAAGTCCGAGTACGGGAAGTGGCGAGGAGGCTCTCGAGATGTGGTTTCAAGCATGAGCGGAAGATGTCCGGTTGCTCCTCTTCGGAAGGAGGGATGACCATTTCACCGAGTTTCGAGATTCCACCGCTTGTAGAAGTCCCCAACATTCTCATCGGGGCCATTTGCCTTTGTTGTTTGTAGGTCAACTCTATTTGTTTCCCATTCCAAGTTGGCCTTGTATTTTTCTGTGAAGGCATTGGTAATCTGGTCCCATGTAGCCACAGCTTCGGGTTTCAAACGGAAGAACCACTTTAAGGCCTTGGACTTCAAAGATAGGCGAAATAATCGGCCAAGCTGGCGATTGGTGCACCCTTTGGCCTTCATCGCCAAGGTATATGTGTCCAAATGGGTTTTCGGGCATGCGGTCCCATCAAAGAGATCCAGATTAGGCATCACGAATTTGTGGGGCGGAGGAACAATGGAGTCCGGGTGCAGTAGGCCGGAAGGCGGGCTTCTTGGCGGTCGGTTCGGCGATCTGCGCTTTCATTTCCTTGTCTTGTTCCATGAACCGAGGCCGGATGAGGGTCTGTGGTGGAACCATGGCATTCAAAGCTAGTGGTTGAGCTAGAGAGAGGAGCTACCACGGAGGCGGCGGGTGGAGGGAACGGCCGATCCGGGGACGTAGGTGAAAACTGTCACAGGGTGAGTTACCACAGGGAGCATAAGTAGGAGCACAGGCGAAGGGATAGAACCTTGCGGCTGCTGTGGGTTTTCAAGCGGCAAAGTAGGTGGTGGCGGCTCCGATGTAGCCGGATAACTTGGATTTCCAGTGGGGCCCGTAAGTAGGCTTGGGTGCGAGGCCTTGTCCACTGATTGTTGAAGCTGCGTGGCCGAGGCGAGGATGTATAACCCGAATCTTGCGGTCTGGTGATTCGGATGACAGGGATGGAGGCTTGGTAACCCATAGAAGTCGAGTGAGGAATGGATTTGTGTGAGGAGCGGTGAACTAGTGCTGTTACGAGGAGGGCTCCGGCGTGGCCCGGAACCAAGTTGTGGCGACATTCGAAGCTGTGGTTTGTCTTTGTGAAGGTCAGGATTGATCGGTTCCGGGCGAGGTGGCATTCAATTTGTTGGGGCATTCGAGATAACCCTGACCATGAGAAGACATTCTCTTGCGGCTTTGTCCCAGCTGAGGAGGCTATGAGTTTGTGCCGTCGAGTGCATGGATCCGTGATCTGTGGTTGGAGGGGTGACCCGAAGACCGGGAGCATAGGTTACGTAGTGGCACCATAGGAGGTGGGTGGTGGCATCTGGTGTAGTCGGGCGGCGAGAGTGGGGTTGGCATCCTCGTCTTCTTCCACGGTGAAGGTGCCATCCGGATTGAGGTGGCGGCCGGACCGTGGCTCTTAATAGCCTCCATAAGGCTGTTTAGTTGTGCTTCTGTCGTAACCTCATACGTTACGCTAGCGATTCCACTGTTGCTCTGTGCGAGGGTCCGGGAGGCGGAGTGACGTTATCCCCATCATTACCGGGCGTGCGGACATTACGAAACCCGGAGTCGGAACAAACGGCGAAGGCGATGACGCGCTTCGACTCTTCCCAACTAATCAAACGATGACCGGTGCCGAAACCAACCTTTGTGAGGAGATGCGGGGAAAGGACACGAAGGTTCGAGATGTGCAGGAATGGAAGGAGGGTAGGTGTTTGGGCTTTAGGCTCATGCAACATGCGATTATTTGTTCACGTTTACTTAAAACATGCTTTATTAACCTAATCGGTTGGAAAAGATTGCTCTTCTTTTTCGCAAACTACTGCGGATCCTGGATCGGTGGGCCCCGTCACTACGTCTATAAGCCCCTCGTATTTCACACTGTATTTCGACCTCCCGGGGTGGACGGCCCGGGCGAGGGTCCTATAGGGCAAGCGGGTCCCACCGACCGAAAGAAAAACGATCCTAAAAGTCGGCGGGTAATCGAGTCTTAACGAGCATTCGATGTAAATTACGGACAAAGGCGACGTCAAAAGTCAAGATCATGTCCGAGGGCTCGACGAAAAGTCGGCATGATTTGGAGCGATAAGCGTCCACAATTGATCTTGACTTGTCGTCGGTTAAGCCGTAATTAGGCATGGAATAATCATTAATCCTTGATGACTCGGTGTCAATCTTTGGGAGTCGGTGTATAATTTGTGCCGGTCGAGCCGAAGTCAAGGCGCCGGTCAATATCTTGGTCAAAGTCTGCGGCGGAAAACCGGCGAGAACTTCGGCGATTAGGGTCCCGAAAGATATTGAGTCGGTATGCCGACAAAGGCTTGAAAGGAAAGGTCTATACACGAGACGGGGCATGACACGGACCGGACTAAAAACCAACCGGGTCTCGGACAAAGTGTGTCACGGACAAGTGCATGGTCGACACGAGGCTCCATGGGATGTTTGGGTAGTCTGTGCTCGTCCGAGAGGCGTAATAAGACCAAACGGACCGCGACAAGGATTTCCCCGGGTTAGGGACGTAGTGTGCAGTGTACGGTCACGTGCGCGTAGTGTGCAAGCAGTCTATATTCTTTTTCTGAGTAAAATAAAATTTTTTTTTATGTGTCTTAAAAATATGATGCATGATTTTTTTTTTTGAAAATTTTATTTTTTGAAAATCCCTTTTTTTTTGAAATTTTTTTTTTGAAATTTAATGAACACATAAGCACGTAAGCACGAAAATTCCGACAGTTAGGGACATGATTCCGACGGTCAAAATTTTGACTTTTTCCGAGGCGGCCAAAACAACACGAAAAATGTGCAAAAATCAACACACACACACAAATGATTTTCAAAGCCGGGACGGAAGCTTGACCCTCAAAAGCTTTTTCTCTTTTTTTTCTTTGAAAACGGTGATACCGGTACGTGGGATTGTTAAACCACAATTTATCCCCGACTCGTGTTAGGAGGCGATAACGGGAAGTTTAATGGTTTCCACCAATATACCAAATATCATTTTTTTTTTTAGAAAATGCTTAATCTCCCCAGCGGAGTCGCCACTGTGATGATGTGTCGCCATTTCGCGGGAAAAAATTTCGATTTTTCGCGTTTCTTTGAAAAAACCAAATAAAACCCGGGAAAAAGAACGGAGTCGCCACACCATTTTTGTTTTAAGGGCCAAAACTTTGAAAAATGCCCGAGGTTAGAGATTTGGGTTCGGAGGTCATGTTACACGCCGGGAAGGACGTTAGTGTGCACCCGGAATGCCTCGTAAAACGAGTCTTCCAAGCTGAAAATTATTTGTGTTTGTGTGTGTATGTGTGTGTTTTTGCCAAAATAATTTGAAACTCAGAAAAGTAAAAATTGGGATATCTTTTTAAGACTTTAAACTGATCCCATGATTTTTTGGAAGATTTTTGGATTGAGATTTGGTACTCAAAAGACCTTTTGAAGTTGAGAGTCACTTCTGCCAGAATGAAAAAGGCAGTGGACCTTTGATTTTGAAATGGATTCAAGGGTCTTAAAACTTCATAATATGGATAAACTCAGAGAATGAAAGTTGTTCCAGACACCTTAAATAAGATTTGTGCAAAGGAATTTTCCATTTTGGAGAAGATTTGAGGGGTCAAAACCTTCTGGAAATCTCAGATATGCAATCTGGATTTCCAGAAGCTGATGAACTAGCCTCTAAAATAAAATTTGAAAAGAGGAGTTTTACTCACCCAAAAAATAAATTAAAAATATGTCTGGAAAGCTCTGGATGTTGGATACAAAAAGTGTTTTGTAGTCAACACCAAATTCCAAGTTTATCTGTGTCCAAAAATTAAGACAATGGACTGGGATCTTGGAAAATTGCTACTGGACAGCAACTTCTCAAGAAAGAAAATATGATTTTAAGGGGGGTTTTGCATCCATGCTTGTCCCCATTTCCCTAGGTTTTGTTTAGTGATCACTTGACATTTTAGTGGTGAATCAACTATACCAAACCATCCTTGGGGTACATTAGGACTAAGCACTTCATTTGCTTGGGAAGGGGATTTTTATCCTTTGAAAATGAGATTTGATGCTTGAAAATGGTTTTTAGGTTTTTGAAAATGCATTTGCAAGAAAATAAGAACACATTGAAGAAAATGTTGATCCTTGTAGAAGATCATCCATGGAGATGAACTTCCATGGTGATCTTCTTGGATCTAAGACAAGAAGAAGAATGAACTACATTTTGTAGTTTGAAAATGCATGCATGAATGAAAGATTTAGGGTAAGAAGAGGGAGGTTATACCTACCTTCTTTGTATTTTGGGGCTTTGGCTTGAATGTATGAGTGTTTGAGACTTTGAATGTAAGAGTGTTTGGGTTTGATTTGAGTGAGTGAAAGTTGGGAAGATTCAAGAGAAAAAGGTGACAATTCTTATGGAATTCTCACTGTTTTCTCGAGTATATTCGCCAAATACTGTGAATTGTGCTCTTGTTCCTCCTTATTTTTGTGACTGGAGGGCTCAATTTATAGCCCTCTGAAAATTGCAATCTCATCCGCGCGGATAGGACCTGCAGCGTGCACTGTTCATTAAATGCTGCTCCAGGCTTTGGACAAGAGGAATAATCTTTTTTAAAATTCAAATTAACCAGCCAGATTATGTTTCCAGCAATTTCTTTTTTTGGTTTTTCTTATTTCTTTTGCTTTTTTGATTCCTTTCCTTGGTTTATCTTTTTTTGGTAATCCCCATTTTGCCCTCACTTTGTTAAAAAAGTTAGGAATGTTAGGAATTGTTAGAAATGTTATAACTTTCGTTAATTTTCTAACGAAAATTCTAACAAGCTCAAATTGGAGCACTTACACTATGATCTGACTATTTTTGGGAAGTCGCCCTGAGATCTGACTATTTTTGGGAAGTCACCCTATGATCTGACTGTTTTTGGGAAGTCACCTTAAGGTTTTGACTGTTTTGGGGAAGTCGCCCTAAGATCTGACTATTTTTGGGAAGTCACCCTATGATCTGACTATTTTTGGGAAGTCGCCCTGAGATCTGACTATTTTTGGGAAGTCACCCTATGATCTGACTGTTTTTGGGAAGTCGCCTGGGTAATAATTTCGGTTTGTCGAATTAGGGGATGATTACGATTTGTCGCTTTCCTCGTGTTGTGTGTTGAAATCGAAGTGATAGCGTTTTAGGTGCCTCGAACCTTGATGATGGCGTTTTAGGTGCCTCGAACCTTGATTTGAAGGGATCGGTCTTACTTTTGCTGCCGAGGATAATGGGAAAAGAAGCGGGATTCCGTTAACTTTGCTGGGGATTTTGTTAGCCTAAGTTGGAGTTTAGTTCAGGAGTATGAACCTAAATGGGGACTTAGTTCAGGAGTATGATCCTAAGTCGAGGTTTTGTTCAGGAGTATGAACCTAAATGGGGACCTAGTTCAGGAGTATGATTCTAAGTCAAGGTTTAGTTCGGGAGTATGAACCTAAATGGGGACCTAGTTCGGGAGTATGATTCTAAGTCAAGGTTTAGTTCAGAGTATGAACCTAAATGGGGACTTAGTTCAGAGTATGATCCTAAGTCAAGGTTTAGTGCCCGAGGGAGACTATTTGAAGGTGTTCTTCTTTGGGAAGATTCGGGCTTACGAGAACTATCGGGGGAAAAGGGTGACCGTATTGGTCAAGCTACTGGACCTATGGTAGGCCGCCTACGTATCCCGAGTGGGAATCAAGCCCGGACGTAGTTCGAAAGTTCTTTGGGGATGGTCTTTGATGGTTTGACGGTATTTGGGAGTCACCCGAGGTTTGATTGTTTTTGGGAAGTCGCCCTAAGATTTCATGATAATGTTCTTTTAGAAAAGTAGTTGACTAAGATATGCTTTCATACATCTTTGTGCTTACACTGTAGCCGCCGGAAGGACCGAGGCTACGGCTGATGTTGATGAAGAGTTGTTGGGTTGCCGTTCGTGGGACGGTTTCGCCGACGATTTGTCTTTGTCTTTGGAGGCATTTTGACCTGAAGGAGGAGTTTGGTTGAGTCTCGCATCTTCTTTGGTGATTGTCAACCTTGTAGAAGTTGTTGAGCTTGTCTTCACATTGGGACTTCTTGCTTTTGAGAACTTGGTGTCTCTGACCGCATTGTATTTGAGAACTTGGCGTCCCTGACCGATTTGTATTTGAGAACTTGGCGTCCCTGACCGATTTGCATTTGAGAGCTTGGCGTCTCTGACCGTATTGTATTTGAGAGCTTGGCGTCTCTGACCGTATTGTATTTGGGAATTTGGCATTCCTGACCGATTTGTATTTGAGAACTTGGCGTCCCTGACCGAATTGTATTGGAGAGCTTGGCGTCTCTGACCGATTTGTATTTGAGAACTTGGCGTCCCTGACCGATTTGCATTTGAGAGCTTGGCGTCTCTGACCGTATTGTATTTGGGAATTTGGCATTCCTGACCGATTTGCATTTGAGAGCTTGGCGTCTCTGACCGATTTGTATTTGAGAACTTGGCGTCTCTGACCGATTTGTATTTTGAGAACTTGGCGTCCCTGTGATGATGTGTCGCCATTTCGCGGGAAAAAATTCGATTTTTCGCGTTTCTTTGAAAAAAACCAAATAAAACCCGGGAAAAAGAACGGAGTCGCCACGCCATTTTTGTTTTAAGGGCCAAAACTTTGAAAAAAGCCCGAGATCAGAAATTTGGGTTCGGAGGTCATGTTACACGCCGGGAAGGACGTTAGTGTGCACCCGGAATGCCTCGTAAAACGAGTCTTCCAAGCTGAAAATTATTTGTGTGTGTGTGTGTGTGTTTTGGCCAAAATAATTTGAAACTCAGAAAAGTAAAAATTGGGATATCTTTTTAAGACTTTAAACTGATCCCATGATTTTTTGGAAGATTTTTGGATTGAGATTTGGTACTCAAAAGACCTTTTGAAGTTGAGGGCCACTTCTGCCAGAATGAAAAAGGCAGTGGACCTTTGATTTTGAAATGGATTCAAGGGTCTTAAAACTTCATAATCTAGATAAACTCAGAGAATGAAAGTTGTTCCAGACACCTTAAATAAGATTTGTGCGAAAGAATTTTCCATTTTGGAGAAGATTTGAGGGGTCAAAATCTTCTAGAAACCTCAGATATGAGATCTGGATTCCCAGAAGCTGATGAACTAGCCTCTGAAAGAAAATTTGAAAAAAGGAGTTTTACTCAACCAAAAAATAAAGTAAAAATATTTCTGGAAAGCTCTGGATGTTGGCTACAAAAAGTGTTTTGTAGTCAATACCAAATTCCACATTTATCTGTGTCCAAAAAATTAGACCATGGACTGAGGTCTGAGGAAATTGCTACCGGACAGCAACTTCTCAAGAAAGAAAATATGATTTAAAAGGGGGGTTTTGCATCCATGCTTGTCCCCATTTCCCTAGGTTTTGGTTAGTGATCACTTGAAATTTTAGTGGTGAATCAACTATACCAAACCATCCTTGGGGTACATTAGGACTAAGCACTTCATTTGCTTGGGAAGGGGAATTTTATCCTTTGAAAATGAGATTTGATGCTTGAAAATGGTTTTTAGGGTTTTGAAAATGCATTTGCAAGAAAACAAGAACACATTAAATAGAATGTTGATCCTTGTAGAAGATCATCCATGGAGATGGACTTCCATGGTGATCTTCTTGGATCTTAAGACAAGAAGAAGGATGAACTACATTTTGTAGTTTGAAGATGCATGCATGGATGAGAGATTTAGGGTAAGAAGAGGGAGGTTATACCTATCTTCTTTGTATTTTGAGGATTTGGCTTGAATATTTGAGTGTTTGAGGCTTGAATGTGTTTAGGGCTTGAATTTGAGAGTG
Source organism: Adenophora triphylla var. japonica (assembly GCA_022495995.1). NCBI lineage: Eukaryota > Viridiplantae > Streptophyta > Magnoliopsida > Asterales > Campanulaceae > Adenophora > Adenophora triphylla. Next base: position 206,089 of record JAFEMH010003971.1, read on the forward strand.
AGTGTGAGTTGGAAAATATTCAAGAGAAAATGGTGACAATTCAAGTGAATTCTCACTGTTTTCTCTCTATATTTCGCCAGAGGTTCAGTGCAAATTGTGTTGTTGCTCTTATTTTTGTGACTGGAGGGCTCAATTTATAGCCCTCTGAATTTTACAAAGATGTCCGCGCGGATGGGATTGGTGGCGTGCACTGTTCATTAAATGCAGCTCCAGGCTTTGGACACAAGGAATAAAATTCAAAAATATCAGCAGAAAATGTTTTTCAACTTGCTGTTTCGGGATTTTCTTAATTCTTTTGATTTTTAAGATTCCTTTGAAGGTTTATCTTTAAATAGCAATGCCCATTTTGCCCTCACTTTGTTAGAAATGTTAGGATTGTTAGGAATTGTTAGAAATGTTATAACTTTCGTTAATTTTCTAACGAAAATTCTAACAAGCTCAAATTGGAGCACTTACAGTAGCCCCTCGGCGACGGCGCTTTCGAAGGAAGCGGGGTCGTCGATAAGAGTAAGGCTCCATATTTGGCGGGATGATCGAGTGATTGGGTGGCTGAACCTAGCGATAGGCTACCTACGTATCCCGAATGGGAATCAAGCCGGCCGTAGTTCGGGTCTTTGACCCTGTAGATGATGCCGTTTTAGGTGCCTCGAACCTGATGAGCGAGTTCTGCAGTTGGTTGCTGGAGAGAAACTCTGTTGGGGGTAAGAGATGACCATTTTCGGTCTGATGGCTATCCGCTCTGCTGGGGATAGGAATGACCATTTTCGGTCAGATGGCTATCCGCTCTGCTGGGGATAGGAGATGACCATTTTCGGTCTGATGGCTATCCGCTCTGCTGGGGATAGGAAATGACCATTTTCGGTCAGATGGCTATCCGCTCTGCTGGGGATAGGAGATGACCATTTTCGGTCTGATGGCTATCCGCTCCTGAGGATAGGAATGACCATTTTCGGTCTCTATTTGGGGATGATTGCGATTTATCGCTTTCTAGTGATAGCGTCTTAGGTGCCTCGAACCTTGATGATGGCGTTTTAGGTGCCTCGAACCTTGGAGATGGCGTTTTAGGTGCCTCGGACCTTGATGATGGCGTTTTAGGTGCCTCAAACCTGGATGATGATGGCTTTTTAGGTGCCTTGAACCTTGATGATGATGGCTTTTTAGGTGCCTCGGACCTTAATTTGAAATGGCCTTTCGGTGGACTTCGTCTGCTGCCGAAGGAGAGGGTGACCGTTTTGGTCGAGGGGCTGGACCTAATGATAGGCTACCTACGTATCCCTAGTGGGAATCAAGCCCTTTCGTAGTTCGAGTTTTTCTCGAAATTTCGTTGGCTTTTGGGATTCCGTTAACTTTCTTTGAGGATTTTGTTAGCCTTTCTTTGGGGAAAATCAGACATATTCGTCTGGGAAATCGGTCTTACGTTTGACTGCCGGGGAAGATTTTGATGAAAGATACGGGATCTCGTTATCTTTCTCGGGGAAATCGGTCTTACGTTTGACTGCCGTTGAGGAAATTGATGAAAGATACGGGATCTCGTTATCTTTCTCGGGGAGATCGGTCTTACGTTTGACTGCCGTTTGATGATTTTGATGAAAGATACGAGATCTCGTTATCTTTCTCAGGGAGATCGGTCTTACGTTTGACTGTCGGGGGTAATTTTGATGAAAGATACGGGATCTCGTTATCGTTCTCGGGGAGATCGGTCTTACGTTTGACTGCCGGGAATGATTTTGATAAAAGAAACGGGATTCCGTTAACTTTCTCGGGGAAATCGGTCTTACGTTTTACTGCCGGAGGATGATTTTGATGAAAGATACGAGATCTCGTTATCTTTCTCAAGGAGATCAGTCTTACGTTTGACTGCCGGGAATGATTTTGATAAAAGAAACGGGATTCCGTTAACTTTCTCGGGGAAATCGGTCTTACGTTTTACTGCCGGAGGATGATTTTGATGAAAGATACGAGATCTCGTTATCTTTCTCAAGGAGATCGGTCTTACGTTTGACTGCCGTTGGAAATTTTGATGAAAGATACGGGATTCCGTTATCTTTCTCGGAGAGTTCGGTCTTACGTTTGACTGTCGGGGAATGATTTCCTTGAGAGGGGGTTGACTTTGTCAAGTTGGGGACTGAACTGCAGAGTTCCAGATTTTTAAAGGGCAAAAGGGTCATTTTGACCCTGACAATCCTATCCGCGCGGATAGGAGCGTGTTCCAGGGTTTTTAAATGAGGGGCCGCCCCCTTTCTCCTTCTCCCCTACCACTTTTACAGTTTTTCGAGAGAAAAGAGAGAGAAAGTGAGAAATCCGCCATTTTGGCCTAAAAAGCTTCGAAATCTTCCGATTTTCTTCGATTTTCGAGCAATGGAACACGGGGAAGGTGCTTTTCAAGGCCAAGGACGTGGCCCGGTGGCGGAGAGACGATTGGAGCTCGTCCGGATGAGGAGGCACTATACTCTTTCGCAATCGATTGCAGAGGAGTCCTACCCCGATGCTTGGCAACATTGGGCTTCTGATCCGAGTCTCCGAATGGTATACTTCGAATCTTATCATTCCCTTTGTTGATTTTTTTGCTTGAGATTTGAATTTTGGGTGATTTTTGAATTTTTTTTTTTGAAAATTCGAATGATTGATGTTCTTGGCTTTGAATCTTGATTTTGATGCTTTGCATGTTGCAATGAATTTGTTGGTGTTCCAAAATGTGCATTTTGCTTGAGAAAAGAATTGGCATTTTGCCAACATGAGATGATGATATGAATGTATGATTTTTGATTGATTTTTTTTTTGAAAAGTGGGACGGATTTTTCCTCCCGTTGATTGAATGCATGTTATGTATGCATGTTATTTTATGAAAATGGGACGGAGTTTTTACTTCCGTAAGATTTAGGATTTTTTTTTTGAGATGATGAACGATATGCGTGCATGCATAGGAACTTTTTTGTTTTGAAAATGGGACGGAGTTTTTTACTTCCGTAGGAATGCATCTTTTTTTTTTTTTTGATGAATGCATTGGGATTTGCTGAAAACTGTCTTCTTGTGCGAGAAAAATGGGGCTATGCTCATTGTATGCTGTTATGCTGTCGAATTTTCTTTGAAATTTCATGATGCATATGTATGCTTTGTTTTTTTTTTTTTTGTGCAAATGCAAATGTAAATTTTTTTTTTGACATTTTCTCTTTTTTTTTTATCGTAGGGTGGAAACAACTACGTTACGGAGCAACTTAACAAGATGAAGACTTGAGGATCGGTGGAGTCTGTAGTTGACTTGTGGGACCGGCTTAGAATGCGGGCCGAGGAGCTTTGCCGAGTCCGAGACAGATCGTTGTTGAGACCGGGCTTTGGGAGTTTGTTGAGTGCTTGAGGGGACTGGTCAAGTTCCCTAAGAGCAAGGGCCTGATGTTCGCTTTAGCGCAGCACTGGTGGGATGCGACCCACACGTTTCACTTCTTCTGGGGCGAGGCTACGGTTACGCCTTCCGACAATGCTGCGATCACGGGTTTGTCCTTCAATGGACGCAGAATTGAGTGGCGGGACGGCTACAGCGATGTTGATCTGCAGGCTCTTCTGGGATTTTCCCCTATTACCAAAAAGGGGATGGGGATGGAGTATGCGGTGGTCTACGGGAAGATTGTGGAGACCATTGTGAGCTATGAGGCTGGGGAGGAGAGGATAGGCGCCGATCAGATTGCCAGGGCCTTCTTGTGGTTTGCTTTTTCGAGCACCCTCTTTGGGCATGCTGAGGGACGGCGATCTTTGCCTTCTTGAGGTCCTTGGAGGACATGGAGATGGCCGGAGACGTCTCTGGGGAGAGGCCGGGCGCGAGCTTTATTTTGCTCTTGATAGGTGCAATGGGAAGGCTGTGAGCTCCTTATCTTGCTTTGAGTTTGCCTGGAGGTATAAGCTCTCTTTTTGCTTTCCCCTCCTTCTCTTTTTTTTTTTTGAGCACACACTTTTTCTTTGCACTGGATTGATTTGATTTTTACCTTTCGCAGGTATGGGCGTTGGAGTTTTTCCACGTCACGATGTGGCGACAGCCGGCGGAGTACGTCGGGGCGTGCGCACCACTCTTTCCATAACCGGTTCCCTACAAATCAGGAGCCATTCAAGGACACGTTCTCCAATTATGTAACTGTCCCTTAAATTACGGAGCTCATGCAGTCATGCCAAAAATAACCGCCATCATCATGGAATTATAAATAGAGAACAACCACAACGGTTGAAAGGTAACTGCAATTTTGTCATTTGAATACAACTTTTCATTTACAATATTTGTTCTCCAAAACACAGATGCTTATTCTCACGCCGGAGGGTTTGCGCGGGGTAACTCCCCGCGCCCTAACGGTGTCCGTTTTGCAGATCGTCTGTTCGTTCGTCCAGGAATCCAACGCCGCGTTCCCGACTGATTAGGTACCCCCGGTATCACCCATTTTATGCATCATCAGTTTGGTTCCATTGCCGGGAACGAAAACATGGCGAACGACGGACCATGACAGTGGAAAAATCAATCAGATCTGCTGCACTTATAATTCTTTGGCGTAAGGCCAGATCTACCGTGGAAGACGTGTTCCGGTATATGAACCGCAAATAAAAATTCCCTCTTGCACCAAAACTCAACGAGCGGATGAACCTAGCAAAAAAGGACCATGGACAGAAGAGTAAGCGGCCACTAAATGATCGCCGCAAAACAATTCCTTCCGTTACCAGGTGTCTTCTTTCTAATTAAGCAATCTCTCAAACTTGTTTTGGCATAGCAACTACATGCTTAATTTACAGAAATTGCCTATGTGAAATTGTGCAAATAAGCATATCTGATTGGTTGGGCTTAATTCAATCTTGATATTATTGATTATAATTAAAAGGGTAGTATCCTTCGAGAAATTAAGGCTTAAAGTCAATCTGGCCCTCTAGTTAATTGAATGACATGAGCAGGCTATGTGATAGAATAATACAGAGTATCTTAGAACTATTTTCATGAACAATCTGTTAGTCTATAAATACTTCATGGCTGCCCAATATTATGCCATATTCCTATGCAAAGTATTGCATGATCAAGTATGATTTTAAAAATCACATGATTGCTATCCTTAAAGCCCTCGTAAGACAAATATAAGGATCCTAAATATAAACTCCCATGCTTATATGCTAAATATGTATGTATATGGTGTGCCACATTTGTATAAAGAAATAACGCACACTAGTGCTCCAAAACAGTAATTAAACTGTCCCTTGATAGCATGTAATTAAAAAAATGGCACCATTTTTCTTTCATGATATGTTGCTACATGTGGGTGAGATCAAGGCATGACTAAATGCACAGAACAAAAATATGACAGCAGTAATGGAGTCTTCCAGCCACAGGATTTACATGGCAGCTGCTGCTAGAGAAATAGCAGAAACAGGATTAAAATCAGGGAGTTGAGAGAGGAGAAACTGGGATTATCCAGTGCGATTCTCTAATGTGGCTGAAAACTTCTTGAGGCAGGTTCCACCGGTAACCATGAACACTATGTCGGCACCAACTTGTACTATTAGTTGTTGCGGTAGTACTATCCAGGCCCCAAGTTTTGGGCCAAAGGCATATCTACCGAGGTCCAAGTAGCGATCAAAGCAGGTCCCAGGCATCGTGTAGCTGAATCATCTGCCACATTGTATGTAAAGTCCTGCCCCAAGATAATATCATCATCGCTGCTCCTGGACCCCATCCTAAGTAGGCCATGGCATAAGGCAAGCTGAGAACACCAGCACCAACCATGGCTGTGACGGTGTGAAAAGTCGAGTACCACCATTTTGCTTCACGGGGTGGTCCATGTAACCATTTTTCATCTTCAGGAACTTCCTTGGGAAGGGGAGGAGAAGCAAGTGAAACCAAGGTGGCAACAACCAAACAACAAAGACAAAATCTAAAATGTGGGGGTAGGGGTTGCTGAGATAGATCATGACCATAATCATGTATTTGTAGTGGTCTGATCACTTCACTCTAAAGCCCTAGTCTTGAGGAATAAAGCTTAAAGGATAAAGGGCTCTTCATTTGCTGCCCTAGCTTTTTGGTCTAGATTTTCTTACTTTCACTTGATAAATGCTGTTATCTTTCTGGAATAATTACTCCCGTTCCAAGCGGTCACCTAAGAGGAAGCAACTACGGTAAGTACCTTAATTTGGGTGGGAGCAATGCCAAGCACCATAAGTACCACCGACCAATTGACCGAAAGTATGACATCAACCTGATCCGCTAGAGCCACCAGCAGCACTACAAAGAAACAAGCCGCATGTCGACTTTGTTGGGTAGACGATCAGCTCTTAGTCTTGCTCGGACAAGTGAGCCAGCCCCTATGCGACACAAACAGCCTGCAAACTCAAACCTAGTACAAAGCTACAGTCGAGACGCATGGAAATCAGTTCCCAGCTTCCGGTGACAAGCATATCACGCCATTGCTCGCAGGTTGAACAGAGATGGTACAAGGGTTGCAACTCGATCGAGCAGTCAACGCCCATACTTGTTCTTGAGGGCTGAAATAATGGACACTAAATCTGCTATAACAATAGCTCGAATCACAGCCATGGAGCACCATCTTTAAAAATAACAGGTTGACAGTCACAGATGGCTTTTTGAGGTAGCAGTGAGCAGAAGGAAGAGATCGCAGGCACTATCCGAGCAGGACGTAACCATGCTTGAACTACCAGAGTTGAGGTGCATCGTGAAAACCAACTCACCTGTCAAGTACTATAGCTGGACGAACACACTTGCAGGACGAGCATGAATCCTAGAGCAACTTCTACCTCTGTCTTCCTTGTCCGACAATTGCTGATTGCATCGCCGTAACGACCTGAAAACAATGAAGCAGCCAATCATGTCGGGCCGAAGAGTGCTTGACCTTGCCCAACTACCTATCACCAAATCGTTAAGAAAGCCTCACTCAATCAGACAAATTCCGACCCTTATCAGGTGCATTGGTTCCACATCTACCCTCAGTTTGTTTTCTGAATCCAATTTACAGCATAATAATGTGCTTATATATACTATTTACAAATTATACTAAATGTATCTTTGACTGATTATTTGCATTTGTGCGAGGCAACAATAATCGAGGAAAACAAGAAAGCCGAGCAGGCCTTCCAACTTCCAAGCACATAAGCCGAGCAAATCACATCCTAGCTCGCAGGTAGAACAAAGATGGTACGATGGTCTCAAGTTGGTCGAGCAGTCAATGCCCATACCTAATCATGAGAACAATGAGAACGGGCGAACACGATCTCAACCACCTATGATCGCCCAAGACAAACAACTATGACATGTTGACTGTCTCTATGCAGACTGCCTGAACCATCTATGTTCCTGTGTCAGAAAAATCGAAGTGTTGAAAACAATTCGTGAAGGCAAAATGGCTTTTCGGCCCTCAAGCACGAATAACCTTCATCAGGCTAATCGAGGAGAACAAAAGGCCTGCTAGCAAATGTAACAGTTAGCCAAGTAGCTCACATCCTTGCTCGACCAAGAAGGGCCGACCTACAAGCGGTTCAACCCAAGCAAGCTCACACTTCAATTGGAAGATGGTCTCATCGTGAAGCATCTTGACAAAAGTCAGCTCGACGAAAGAAAAATCAGCTCGACTTCGACTTCTCAACAACATTTTGGATATCAGTAAGGTTGAATCTGGAAAGATGGTACTGGAGGAGACTGAGTTTGACTTGAGGAAAGAACTTGAAGGACTTGTTGATATGTTCTCCGTGCAATGCATCAACCAAAATGTAAATACTATTCTTGATCTTTCTGACGACATGCTGAAAGTTTTTTTGAGGAGACTCGGCTAGAGTGGTCCAAATTTTTGCAAATCTCATCAGCAATTCTATCAAGTTCACAACATCGGCTACATCATTCTGCGGATGGTGCGAGAATCCTAATAAGAATGCAAACTTTGCCTCCAATTAGAAAGAATTATCGCCTGCACCCAAAAAAAGAGTGAAGGAAGCCACAAGAAAACCTCCTGCAAGAAGGACAAGAAAATGATTCTTTGGTTTAAAGTTGACGACACTGGCTGTGGCATCGATCCAAGCAAATGGGAGACAGTATTTGAAAGCTTTGAGCAAGCTGACCCGTCAACAACTCGACTGCATGGCGGAACTGGTCTTGGACTATGCATTGTTCGAACTCTGGTTAACAAGATGGGTGGTGAAACCGAAGAAAGAAAAATCAGCTCGACAACAAAGTCAGCTCGACAAAAGAAATGTCGACCAACAAACCAATGACCAGACTATGGCTCCTGGCTCAAATAAAAAAGTAAACTTACAAGCACCTCAAAATAAGCTGGAAGAAGGTTTATACTCACATCTCAGCCGAGCTACCCACATCCTTATTCGGCCCAGACTGGCCGACTTTGGTGATCGGAACAGCGAAATCGCCAAGTATTCTTCTTTGAGGACTTTAGTCAAACAAGTGGGAAGCAGCTCGAAATATGGTGCGAGCAACATAAGAAATTCGACCACCAGCACGAGTTCGAGCAACGGGCAGAATTTAGACGAGCAAACAACTAACATTGCAAGCCGAATCTATGAATTTAGGCGTCGACCATGAAATCAATACTCCAGCTCAAGCTCGCGGCCAACAATGACGAGCAAATATAAGTAGTATCAGCCGAGTAGCTCCCAGGTCGAGCTTAAAACAACCACACACTGCTGAGAATTGGCGATCTAAAACCACCTGGTCGGTACATACTGATTGAACTTCAAAACTCAGATCTCCCTTTGGCGATCTGAAAATTGGCGACCTAGGCAAGTCGCTCTCCAGCTGTGCGAAATAAGAAATGAAGGAAAGTCCTTGGCATTACAAAGTGGAGACAGATATATTCAAAAAGCCTGGTCACGTGGCTATTTGTGGCAAAAGAATGGGGGCCCTTAAAATTGACTCCAATCAATCAAGGCAATTACAAAAGTGCACTCTTCATCAGACTTTCAATCAGCTCCCCTTAAAGAACCATCAAGAAACAATTAAACTTCGCTCATCAGTCGGCTCAAATTTAGTTAGGTTGACCTGAGCTTAACCCGAACACCTCGAACTTACAAACAGATCTCGTTTCTTAACAGACTCGATTCTTAATCAGTCTCGTTCCTTAACAGACTCGACCGATGTCTTAGGTCGACCTCGTTCATAAACAGGCCCGATCGAAGATTTAGGGCAGTCTCGTTCCTTAACAGACTCGATTCTTAATCGGTCTCGTTCCTTAACGTACTCGGACCGATGTCTTAGGTCGACCTCGTTCATAAACGAGCCCGATCGAAGATTTAGGGCGGTCTCGTTCCTTAACGTACTCGATTCTTAATCGGTCTCGTTCCTTAACGAACTCGGACCGATGTCTTAGGTCGACCTCGTTCATAAACAGCCCGATCGAAGATTTAGGGCGCCTCGTTCCTTAACGGACTCGATTCTTAATCGGTCTCGTTCCTTAACGTACTCGGCCGATGTCTTAGGTCGACCTCGTTCATAAACAGGCCCGATCGAAGATTTAGGGCAGTCTCGTTCCTTAACAGACTCGATTCTTAATCAGTCTCGTTCCTTAACAGACTCGACCGATGTCCTAGGTCGACCTCGTTCATAAACAGGCCCGACCAAAGATTTAGAGCAGTCTCGTTCCTTAACAGACTCGATTTTTAATCAGTCTCGTTCCTTAACAGACTCGATTCTTAATCAGTCTCGTTCCTTAACAGACTCGATCGATGTCCTAGGTCGACCTCGTTCATAAACAGGCCCGACCAAAGATTTAGAGCAGTCTCGTTCCTTAACAGACTCGATTTTTAATCAGTCTCGTTCCTTAACAGACTCGATTCTTAATCAGTCTCGTTCCTTAACAGACTTGACCGATGTCCTAGGTCGACCTCATTCATAAACAGGTCCGACCGAAGATTTAGGGCAGTCTCGTTCTCAAACAAGCTCGACTACATAGAAGTACGAGTATCTACCTGCTGCGACCTACTCAAAACTTCATCAAAATTCTTATAACTTCCTGGTCGACAAAAGTCAACCCAGAAAGTTGGGGGCCACTGAACGGAATAAAAGTGACGGGCTAGCGAAGCCCAATTATTCAGACATTATTGCCACCACATCTCTAGTGGGTCGGCCCAATTATTGCAAGGCCCAAGACCCATCAGCCAAGATCTGTCGACCTAGCTCATTGTCCAACCTCTATGGTTCCGACCTAGCTTTGTCCGACATACGATCTATATCTCTCATGAGTATCATCCGGCTACAGAAGCAGTCAGGTCGACCTAATCTCAACAGTCGACCTCGACCTACCCAAGAAGCGTCGACCTACGAAGCGGTCGGGTCGGACCTAACCTAAACGACCTCGACCTCGACCTACAAAACATACGTCGACCTAAACAGTCGGCCTAAACAGGCGACCTCGACCTACAAAACATACGTCGACCTAAGCAGTCAGGTCGACCTAATCTCAACAGGCGACCTCGACCTACCCAGCAAGCGTCGACCTACAGAAGCAGTCAGGTCGACCTAACCTAAACAGGCGACCTCGACCTACCCAGCAAGCGTCGACCTACAGAAGCAGTCAGGTCAACCTAGTCCCAACAGGCGACCTCGACCTACCCAGCAAGCGTCGACCTAATGGGTCCAGGCGTGCGCACCACTCTTTCCATAACCGGTTCCCTACAAATCAGGAGCCATTCAAGGACACGTTCTCCAATCATGTAACTGTCCCTTAAATTACGGAGCTCATGCAGTCATGCCAAAAATAACCGCCATCATCATGGAATTATAAATAGAGAACAACCACAACGGTTGAAAGGTAACTGCAATTTTGTCATTTGAATACAACTTTTCATTTACAATATTTGTTCTCCAAAACACAGATGCTTATTCTCACGCCGGAGGGTTTGCGCGGGGTAACTCCCCGCGCCCTAACGGTGTCCGTTTTGCAGATCGTCTGTTCGTTCGTCCAGGAATCCAACGCCGCGTTCCCGACTGATTAGGTACCCCCGGTATCACCCATTTTATGCATCATCAGTTTGGTTCCATTGCCGGGAACGAAAACATGGCGAACGACGGACCATGACAGTGGAAAAATCAATCAGATCTGCTGCACTTATAATTCTTTGGCGTAAGGCCAGATCTACCGTGGAAGACGTGTTCCGGTATATGAACCGCAAATAAAAATTCCCTCTTGCACCAAAACTCAACGAGCGGATGAACCTAGCAAAAGGACCATGGACAGAAGAGTAAGCGGCCACTAAATGATCGCCGCAAAACAATTCCTTCCGTTACCAGGTGTCTTCTTTCTAATTAAGCAATCTCTCAAACTTGTTTTGACATAGCAACTACATGCTTAATTTACAGAAATTGCCTATGTGAAATTGTGCAAATAAGCATATCTGATTGGTTGGGCTTAATTCAATCTTGATATTATTGATTATAATTAAAAGGGTAGTATCCTTCGAGAAATTAAGGCTTAAAGTCAATCTGGCCCTCTAGTTAATTGAATGACATGAGCAGGCTATGTGATAGAATAATACAGAGTATCTTAGAACTATTTTCATGAACAATCTGTTAGTCTATAAATACTTCATGGCTGCCCAATATTATGCCATATTCCTATGCAAAGTATTGCATGATCAAGTATGATTTTAAAAATCACATGATTGCTATCCTTAAAGCCCTCGTAAGACAAATATAAGGATCCTAAATATAAACTCCCATGCTTATATGCTAAATATGTATGTATATGGTGTGCCACATTTGTATAAAGAAATAACGCACACTAGTGCTCCAAAACAGTAATTAAACTGTCCCTTGATAGCATGTAATTAAAAAAATGGCACCATTTTTCTTTCATGATATGTTGCTACATGTGGGTGAGATCAAGGCATGACTAAATGCACAGAACAAAAATATGACAGCAGTAATGGAGTCTTCCAGCCACAGGATTTACATGGCAGCTGCTGCTAGAGAAATAGCAGAAACAGGATTAAAATCAGGGAGTTGAGAGAGGAGAAACTGGGATTATCCAGTGCGATTCTCTAATGTGGCTGAAAACTTCTTGAGGCAGGTTCCACCGGTAACCATGAACACTATGTCGGCACCAACTTGTACTATTAGTTGTTGCGGTAGTACTATCCAGGCCCCAAGTTTTGGGCCAAAGGCATATCTACCGAGGTCCAAGTAGCGATCAAAGCAGGTCCCAGGCATCGTGTAGCTGAATCATCTGCCACATTGTATGTAAAGTCCTGCCCCAAGATAATATCATCATCGCTGCTCCTGGACCCCATCCTAAGTAGGCCATGGCATAAGGCAAGCTGAGAACACCAGCACCAACCATGGCTGTGACGGTGTGAAAAGTCGAGTACCACCATTTTGCTTCACGGGGTGGTCCATGTAACCATTTTTCATCTTCAGGAACTTCCTTGGGAAGGGGAGGAGAAGCAAGTGAAACCAAGGTGGCAACAACCAAACAACAAAGACAAAATCTAAAATGTGGGGGTAGGGGTTGCTGAGATAGATCATGACCATAATCATGTATTTGTAGTGGTCTGATCACTTCACTCTAAAGCCCTAGTCTTGAGGAATAAAGCTTAAAGGATAAAGGGCTCTTCATTTGCTGCCCTAGCTTTTTGGTCTAGATTTTCTTACTTTCACTTGATAAATGCTGTTATCTTTCTGGAATAATTACTCCCGTTCCAAGCGGTCACCTAAGAGGAAGCAACTACGGTAAGTACCTTAATTTGGGTGGGAGCAATGCCAAGCACCATAAGTACCACCGACCAATTGACCGAAAGTATGACATCAACCTGATCCGCTAGAGCCACCAGCAGCACTACAAAGAAACAAGCCGCATGTCGACTTTGTTGGGTAGACGATCAGCTCTTAGTCTTGCTCGGACAAGTGAGCCAGCCCCTATGCGACACAAACAGCCTGCAAACTCAAACCTAGTACAAAGCTACAGTCGAGACGCATGGAAATCAGTTCCCAGCTTCCGGTGACAAGCATATCACGCCATTGCTCGCAGGTTGAACAGAGATGGTACAAGGGTTGCAACTCGATCGAGCAGTCAACGCCCATACTTGTTCTTGAGGGCTGAAATAATGGACACTAAATCTGCTATAACAATAGCTCGAATCACAGCCATGGAGCACCATCTTTAAAAATAACAGGTTGACAGTCACAGATGGCTTTTTGAGGTAGCAGTGAGCAGAAGGAAGAGATCGCAGGCACTATCCGAGCAGGACGTAACCATGCTTGAACTACCAGAGTTGAGGTGCATCGTGAAAACCAACTCACCTGTCAAGTACTATAGCTGGACGAACACACTTGCAGGACGAGCATGAATCCTAGAGCAACTTCTACCTCTGTCTTCCTTGTCCGACAATTGCTGATTGCATCGCCGTAACGACCTGAAAACAATGAAGCAGCCAATCATGTCGGGCCGAAGAGTGCTTGACCTTGCCCAACTACCTATCACCAAATCGTTAAGAAAGCCTCACTCAATCAGACAAATTCCGACCCTTATCGGGTGCATTGGTTCCACATCTACCCTCAGTTTGTTTTCTGAATCCAATTTACAGCATAATAATGTGCTTATATATACTATTTACAAATTATACTAAATGTATCTTTGACTGATTATTTGCATTTGTGCGAGGCAACAATAATCGAGGAAAACAAGAAAGCCGAGCAGGCCTTCCAACTTCCAAGCACATAAGCCGAGCAAATCACATCCTAGCTCGCGGGTAGAACAAAGATGGTACGATGGTCTCAAGTTGGTCGAGCAGTCAATGCCCATACCTAATCATGAGAACAATGAGAACGGGCGAACACGATCTCAACCACCTATGATCGCCCAAGACAAACAACTATGACATGTTGACTGTCTCTATGCAGACTGCCTGAACCATCTATGTTCCTGTGTCAGAAAAATCGAAGTGTTGAAAACAATTCGTGAAGGCAAAATGGCTTTTCGGCCCTCAAGCACGAATAACCTTCATCAGGCTAATCGAGGAGAACAAAAGGCCTGCTAGCAAATGTAACAGTTAGCCAAGTAGCTCACATCCTTGCTCGACCAAGAAGGGCCGACCTACAAGCGGTTCAACCCAAGCAAGCTCACACTTCAATTGGAAGATGGTCTCATCGTGAAGCATCTTGACAAAAGTCAGCTCGACGAAAGAAAAATCAGCTCGACTTCGACTTCTCAACAACATTTTGGATATCAGTAAGGTTGAATCTGGAAAGATGGTACTGGAGGAGACTGAGTTTGACTTGAGGAAAGAACTTGAAGGACTTGTTGATATGTTCTCCGTGCAATGCATCAACCAAAATGTAAATACTATTCTTGATCTTTCTGACGACATGCTGAAAGTTTTTTGAGGAGACTCGGCTAGAGTGGTCCAAATTTTTGCAAATCTCATCAGCAATTCTATCAAGTTCACAACATCGGCTACATCATTCTGCGGATGGTGCGAGAATCCTAATAAGAATGCAAACTTTGCCTCCAATTAGAAAGAATTATCGCCTGCACCCAAAAAAGAGTGAAGGAAGCTACAAGAAAACCTCCTGCAAGAAGGACAAGAAAATGATTCTTTGGTTTAAAGTTGACGACACTGGCTGTGGCATCGATCCAAGCAAATGGGAGACAGTATTTGAAAGCTTTGAGCAAGCTGACCCGTCAACAACTCGACTGCATGGCGGAACTGGTCTTGGACTATGCATTGTTCGAACTCTGGTTAACAAGATGGGTGGTGAAACCGAAGAAAGAAAAATCAGCTCGACAACAAAGTCAGCTCGACAAAAGAAATGTCGACCAACAAACCAATGACCAGACTATGGCTCCTGGCTCAAATAAAAAGTAAACTTACAAGCACCTCAAAATAAGCTGGAAGAAGGTTTATACTCACATCTCAGCCGAGCTACCCACATCCTTATTCGGCCCAGACTGGCCGACTTTGGTGATCGGAACAGCGAAATCGCCAAGTATTCTTCTTTGAGGACTTTAGTCAAACAAGTGGGAAGCAGCTCGAAATATGGTGCGAGCAACATAAGAAATTCGACCACCAGCACGAGTTCGAGCAACGGGCAGAATTTAGACGAGCAAACAACTAACATTGCAAGCCGAATCTATGAATTTAGGCGTCGACCATGAAATCAATACTCCAGCTCAAGCTCGCGGCCAACAATGACGAGCAAATATAAGTAGTATCAGCCGAGTAGCTCCCAGGTCGAGCTTAAAACAACCACACACTGCTGAGAATTGGCGATCTAAAACCACCTGGTCGGTACATACTGATTGAACTTCAAAACTCAGATCTCCCTTTGGCGATCTGAAAATTGGCGACCTAGGCAAGTCGCTCTCCAGCTGTGCGAAATAAGAAATGAAGGAAAGTCCTTGGCATTACAAAGTGGAGACAGATATATTCAAAAAGCCTGGTCACGTGGCTATTTGTGGCAAAAGAATGGGGGCCCTTAAAATTGACTCCAATCAATCAAGGCAATTACAAAAGTGCACTCTTCATCAGACTTTCAATCAGCTCCCCTTAAAGAACCATCAAGAAACAATTAAACTTCGCTCATCAGTCGGCTCAAATTTAGTTAGGTTGACCTGAGCTTAACCCGAACACCTCGAACTTACAAACAGATCTCGTTTCTTAACAGACTCGATTCTTAATCAGTCTCGTTCCTTAACAGACTCGACCGATGTCTTAGGTCGACCTCGTTCATAAACAGGCCCGATCGAAGATTTAGGGCAGTCTCGTTCCTTAACAGACTCGATTCTTAATCAGTCTCGTTCCTTAACAGACTCGACCGATGTCTTAGGTCGACCTCGTTCATAAACAGGCCCGATCGAAGATTTAGGGCAGTCTCGTTCCTTAACAGACTCGATTCTTAATCAGTCTCGTTCCTTAACAGACTCGACCGATGTCTTAGGTCGACCTCGTTCATAAACAGGCCCGATCGAAGATTTAGGGCAGTCTCGTTCCTTAACAGACTCGATTCTTAATCAGTCTCGTTCCTTAACAGACTCGACCGATGTCTTAGGTCGACCTCGTTCATAAACAGCCCGATCGAAGATTTAGGGCGGTCTCGTTCCTTAACGACTCGATTCTTAATCGGTCTCGTTCCTTAACGTACTCGGCCAGATGTCTTAGGTCGACCTCGTTCATAAACAGGCCCGATCGAAGATTTAGGGCAGTCTCGTTCCTTAACAGACTCGATTCTTAATCAGTCTCGTTCCTTAACAGACTCGATCGATGTCCTAGGTCGACCTCGTTCATAAACAGGCCCGACCAAAGATTTAGAGCAGTCTCGTTCCTTAACAGACTCGATTTTTAATCAGTCTTGTTCCTTAACAGACTCGATTCTTAATCAGTCTCGTTCCTTAACAGACTCGATCGATGTCCTAGGTCGACCTCGTTCATAAACAGGCCCGATCAAAGATTTAGAGCAGTCTCGTTCCTTAACAGACTCGATTTTTAATCAGTCTCGTTCCTTAACAGACTCGATTCTTAATCAGTCTCGTTCCTTAACAGACTTGACCGATGTCCTAGGTCGACCTCATTCATAAACAGGTCCGACCAAAGATTTAGGGCAGTCTCGTTCTCAAACAAGCTCGACTACATAGAAGTACGAGTATCTACCTGCTGCGACCTACTCAAAACTTCATCAAAATTCTTATAACTTCCTGGTCGACAAAAGTCAACCCAGAAAGTTGGGGGCCACTGAACGGAATAAAAGTGACGGGCTAGCGAAGCCCAATTATTCAGACATTATTGCCACCACATCTCTAGTGGGTCGGCCCAATTATTGCAAGGCCCAAGACCCATCAGCCAAGATCTGTCGACCTAGCTCATTGTCCAACCTCTATGGTTCCGACCTAGCTTTGTCCGACATACGATCTATATCTCTCATGAGTATCATCCGGCTACAGAAGCAGTCAGGTTGACCTAATCTCAACAGGCGACCTCGACCTACCCAGCAAGCGTCGACCTACAGAAGCAGTCAGGTCGACCTAACCTAAACAGGCGACCTCGACCTACAAAACATACGTCGACCTAAACAGGTCGACCTAAACAGGCGACCTCGACCTACAAAACATACGTCGACCTAAGCAGTCAGGTCGACCTAATCTCAACAGGCGACCTCGACCTACCCAGCAAGCGTCGACCTACAGAAGCAGTCAGGTCGACCTAACCTAAACAGGCGACCTCGACCTACCCAGCAAGCGTCGACCTACAGAAGCAGTCAGGTCAACCTAGTCCCAACAGGCGACCTCGACCTACCCAGCAAGCGTCGACCTAATGGGTCCAGGCGTGCGCACCACTCTTTCCATAACCGGTTCCCTACAAATCAGGAGCCATTCAAGGACACGTTCTCCAATTATGTAACTGTCCCTTAAATTACGGAGCTCATGCAGTCATGCCAAAAATAACCGCCATCATCATGGAATTATAAATAGAGAACAACCACAACGGTTGAAAGGTAACTGCAATTTTGTCATTTGAATACAACTGTTCATTTACAATATTTGTTCTCCAAAACACAGATGCTTATTCTCACGCCGGAGGGTTTGCGCGGGGTAACTCCCCGCGCCCTAACGGTGTCCGTTTTGCAGATCGTCTGTTCGTTCGTCCAGGAATCCAACGCCGCGTTCCCGACTGATTAGGTACCCCCGGTATCACCCATTTTATGCATCATCAGCTGGGAACAATAAACTGGCTGTTAATTTGAAATTTCAAAAGAAATATTCCTCTTGTCCAAAGCTGGAGCTGCATTTAATGAACAGTGCACGCTGAAGGGTCCTATCCGCGCGGATAAGTATGTCATTTCCAGAGGGCTATAAATTGAGCCCTCCAGTCACAAAAATGAGGGCCACAACACCAAGTGCACCGAACCTCTGGCGAAATATAGAGAGAAAACAGTGAGAATTCTTCAAGAATTGTCACCATTTTCTCTCCAATCTTTCCCAACTCACACTCATCCACTCACTCTCATACTTAAGCCTTAAACACTCATACACTCAAGCCAAAAACTCAAGAACACAAGGAAGATTGGTAAACCCTCCTTCTCCTTACCCTAAACTCCAACCATGCATGCATTTGCAAACTACAAAATGTAGTTCTTTCATCTTCTTGCTTTAGATCTAAGAAGATCACCATGGAAGACCATCTCCATGGATGATCTTCTACAAAGATCAAAATTATTTTCAAGTTCTCTTACTTTCTTGCAAAGAAAACTCATTTTCAAAACCCTAAAAACCATTTTCAAGCATCAAATCTCATTTTCAAAGGATAAAAATCCCCTTCCCAAGCAAATGAAATGCTTAGTCCTAATGTACCCCAAGGGTGGTTTGGTATAGTTGATTCACCACTAAAATTTCAAGTGATCACTAACCAAAACCTAGGGAAATGGAGACAAGCATGGATGCAAAACCCCCCTTAAAATCACATTTTCTTTCTTGAGAAGTTGTTGTCCAGTAGCAATTTTCTCAGACCTCATTCCATGGTCTAATTTTTTGGACACAGATAAATGTGGAATTTGGTGTTTACTACAAAACACTTTTTGTAGCCAACATCCAGATCTTTCCATACATATTTTTACTTTATTTTTTGGGTGAGTAAAACTCCTCTTTTCAAATTTTCTTTCAGAGGCTAGTTCATCAGCTTCTGGGAATCCAGATCTCATATCTGAGGTTTCCAGAAGGTTTTTACCCCTCAAATCTTCTCCAAAATGGAAAATTCCTTCGCAAAAATCTTATTTAAGGTGTCTAGCACAACTTTCATTCTCTGAGTTTATCCATATTATGAAGTTTTAAGACCCTTGAATCCATTTCAAAATCAAAGGTCCACTGCCTTTTTCATTCTGGCAGAAATGGCTCTCAACTTCAAAAGGTCTTTTGAGTACCAAATCTCAATCCAAAAATCTTCCAAAAAATCATGGGATCAGTTTAAAATCTTAAAAAGATATCCCAATTTTTACTTTTCTGAGTTTCAAATTATTTTGGCCAAAACACACACACACACACACACACACAAATGATTTTCAGCTTGGAAGACTCGTTTTACGAGGCATTCCGGGTGCACACTAACGTCCTTCCCGGCGTGTAACATGACCTCCGAACCTAAATCTCTGATCTCGGGCTTTTTTCAAAGTTTTGGCCCTCAAAATAAAAATGGCGTGGCGACTCCGTTTCGTTGATTTTTTCAAATGAAAATGGGAAAATTTTCGGATACACATCATCACAGTGGCGACTCCGCTGGGGACTAAGCTTTTTTTTAAAAAAAATGATGATACTTGGTATATTGGTGGAAACCATTAAACTTCCCGTTACCGCCTCCTAACACGAGTCGGGGATAAATTGTGGTTTAACAATCCCACGTACCGGTATCACCGTTTTCAAAAAAAAAAAAAGCTTTTGAGGGTCAAGCTTCCGTCCCGACTTTGAAAATCATTTTTGTGTGTGTGTTGATTTTTGCACAGTTTTCGTGTTGTTTTGGCCGCCTCGGAGAAAGTCAAAATTTTGACTATCGGAATAATGTCCCTAACTGTCGGAATTTTCGTGCTTACGTGCTTATGTGTTCATTAACTTTCAGAAAAAAAATTCAAAAAAAAAGGATTTTCAAAAAAAAAAGAAAATTTTCAAAAAAAAAAAATCATCATGCATCATATTTTTAAGACACATGAAAAATTCCTATTTTACTCGGTAAAAGAATATAGGATCGCTTGCACACTACGCGCACGTGACCGTACACCGCACACTACGTCCCTAATCAGGAAATCCTTGTCGCGGTCCGTTTGGTCTTATTACGCCTCTCGGATGAGCACGGGACTACCCAAACATCCCGTGGAGCCTCAAAGGTCGACCATGCACTTGTCCGTGACACACTTTGTCCGAGACCCGGTTGGTTTTTAGTGCAGTGCCGTGTCATGCCACATGTCGTGTATAGACCTTTCCTTTCAAGCCTTTGTCGGCATACCGACTCAATATCTTTCGGGGTCCCTAATCGGTCGAAGTTATGCCGGTTTTCCACCACGAGACTTTGACCAAGATATTGACTCAGGCGCCTTGACTTCGGCTCACGGCGGCACAAATTATGCACGACTCCCGGCATTGACACTTTGAGTCATCAAGGATTAATGATTATTCCATGCCTAATTACGGCTTAACCGACGACAAGTCAAGATCAATTGTGGACGCTTATCGGTCAAATCATGCCCGACTTTTCGTCGAGCCCTCGGACATGATCTTGACTTTTGACGTCGGCTTTGTCCGTAATTTACATCGAATGCTCGTTAAGACTCGATTACCCGAGACTTTTAGGATCGTTTTTCTTTCGGTCGGTGGGACCCGCTGCCCTATAGGACCCTCGCCGGGTGTCCACCCTGGGAGGTCGAAATACGGGTGGAATACGAGGGGCTTATAGACGTAGTGACGGGGCCCACCGATCCAGAATCGAGTAGTTTGCGAAAAGAAGAGCAATCTTTTCCAACCGATTAGGTTAATAAAGCGTGTTTTAAGTAAACATAAACAAATAATCGCATGTTGCATGAGCCTAAAGCCCAAACACCTACCCTCCTTCCATTCCCGAGACATCCGAACCTTCGTGTCCTTTCCCCATGACTCCGCACAAAGCTTGGTTTCGGGCACTTAGGGTCATCGTTTGATTAGTTGGGAAGAGTCAAGCGCGTCATCGGCTTCGCCGTTTATTCCGACTCCGGGTTTGAGAATGTCCGCATCGGCCGGTAATGATGGGGACCACATTGCTCCGTCCTCCAAAATCCCTCGAACAGGACCGGTATTGGATCCGAGTTGGTAGAACAGATGAGACTTCGACATGAGGCTCAAATTGATGACCTTACGGGGTTGTCGCAAGTCATGGTTTGACTATCGAGTCTCAATTCCGATGGCACTTTTACCGCAAAGAAGGAAGAGGGTTCTCCTCCTCTTCTTAATCGTCCAGGATACATCAAGATGCTACCCCAAGATTCCTATGTTTCCACCGCCGGGACTCCCGCCCGTCGACTTACGGGGCAACCGGCCCCCAAACAGCCGATCGGGGACGAAAGAGTTCGGTATACTTGTCGGTTGTCCCCTCTCAAAGTGATGCTCCCGCAAATATCGGCTGAGTGATGAAAATCAAGGAACAAGTTGAAGAAATATGGTCGGCCATCAAAGCCCTGGAAGAACGCCCGAGCAGACGCGAGCCTGGATTGAAGAGGCCACACGCCACTTCGGGACCTTAACAATATCCCAACCGATGGGGCTACCACCGAAGGACAAACATATGCCCGTTCCCGGGACCTCAATATCTCTCATTATCCGGCGGAGTCCAATCACTCGCTTCCGGATGAGCCCAAAGGCACAGATCCCCCGGACCGGTTCCACTCAAAGTCATTCCAAGACAGCTCAACCTAAGGTCCCAAACCCGCCACCAGTAGTAGAACACATTTGGTGGGATATTTGTGGCTCCGTCCCGATTGCCTTGAAAGGGATTATCAGGATCGGATACACGAGGACCGTCCTCCTAAGAAAAGAAAATTTCCTCCCGGAAAATTGAAGCGAGAGATTCGAGGCGGTGATAACGGTGTGGGAACGCTCGGGGAGCCATCTCGGGGATTTGATTATTATGTACTCTACTCCGGTCAGTCTTCCCCAATGCATAAAGGGGTAAAAGAGCGTAAAAGCCTTGCCAACGACGGATTGAGACCTTCGGATACCGAGTACCGTGCAATGAAGTCCAACCCCTCGGGGTCGCCCAAGGTTCGGGTTTGTCCGGCTCCCGAGTATACACCGATGAAGAAAAACCGATGCCGATCGGATCTCCCACTCAATCAACATGTTATTTGGAGATGGCAACCGCCACAAAAGGCATCGAGTATAACCCGGGGGCTTCGGCAAAGGCTCTACCTCGCAAGAAAAAGCACGAAGTGGCTGGCTTCGATGACTCTCTATCCCGAGACAAGGACCAAATCTATGATCCTCACCTATATGGGAGTATGATCACCTTCTCGCGATGAAGATTTGCCAAGAGATGTCTCCCAACACAATGAAGCTTTGTACATCACTATTCGGCTCAACACCATATCACTCCCTGGGGTATTAGTGGACAATGGATCATCGGTAAACGTCATTCCCCTCAGCATGATGAGGGCCCTCCGCATAAATGAAAGGCGTATGATCCCATCTACCCGGACCGTCAAGGCCTACGACGGTTCGTCTCGTCCCATTCTCGGGGACGGTGACTCTGGAACTCCGGTACGAAACCCAAATGGTGCCCGCAAAGTTCCATGTAATGGATATCCCCTCCGAGTTCACGGCCCTACTAGTGGCGCCCTTGGTTGCATCACATGAAAGCCATAGCCTCCACTCTCCACCAATGCGTCAAATTCATCAACCGTGCGGAGACCTTGAAGTCATAAGGGGTGACGGTTTCCTCATAGGGAACGAAGGCTGAAACAATAGCCAAGAATGCCCGCGGTCGAACACAGGAGCTACATCCTTCAAGAGGCAAGTCTCGCCAAGATTCTTCGGAATCCAAAGAATGCCAACTATGTCAACACACTCAAGCGAGCGACTCAGAAGAAGTTCGATTCATCAAATTTAATTGCTATTTCCAACACTGAGGCGTATCGGAAGGAAACGCCGAACACCGCCATGATACAGCACACAAGTCTCCGGTCCTCAATCACAGATTTGTCGGCATTCTCGCAAACCCATTCTTTGGCCTCGCCGGCGAGGAGATTTTCATGATAAAGTCGACAAACACCGGCGTACTCGGCTTGAATCTATGAACGTCGTGTGGGACGTCCTCCTTGCCGAACTACACCGCCGAGCCTTTCCGCTCGAGTATGGGACATGAGATTTTTCTAGCAAGACACCGAGAGGCGCTTGATACGTCACTTACATGTCCTGAGATTGAGCGGTCGGATTGTGACGAAATGGAAATCCCCAGATCGAGGAAGATCCCTACATCCACATGCTCGCCTTTCGACGCCAAACACAATTGATTCTGGTTCGACAAAGAGATGATAGCAACGATCGAAGAGGGAGCACAGAGACCATGCCTTTCCCGAGTTGTGAAGCCACCGACAGCCGCGATGCCGCTAAAGAATTGGGAAACTCTCTCAGCCCGTCCGCGACCAAAGAGGAAATGATCACCAAGCTTGGATTGCTCCCCCGTCCTTTCGTGTCAACCTTTGTAAAATCCTCCGAGTCTCTCATTGTTGAAGTTCGGAGTCTCTCGAGTCGTCCGATGGCCTTACGCCCGAAGACTACGAGTCAGTAGCGAACGTTGTGTTCCCTTTCGTCTTCAATGAAATGATGAACCTTTCGAGTATCCCTTAATCGCCACTTTAACTAATGATGAATTAACTAATAATCTAAAAACAGCTTAATAACGATTCACTAGATGAAGAAGGACACATTAAATGAACAATATATCAAAGAAATCTTTAAGCAAAGTTGTCCGGAAAGAGGAAAATCGAGCCCAAGCTGCCGAAGAAATTTTGACGAGTGTGAATTTGGGAACTGCGGAAGAGCCTAAAGAGACGCAGATTGGTAGTTTCTTCGAAGGGACTGAAAGGGATGCCCTAATTGAGCTGCTAAAAGAATTTGTGGATGTGTTCGCATGGTCCTATAAAGATATGCCAGGCCTCGATCCTTACATAGTTGAGCACCGAATACCGCTCGACCCGAAGTCAAGCCGGTAAAGCGAAGCTAAGAAGAATTAAACCCGAATGGTCCCTACAAGTGAAAGAGGAGATAGAAAAGATGCTCAAAAAGGGGCGGGTTCATCAGTGGTCATTGAATACCCTACATGGCTTTCCAACATAGTAACAAGAAATCAAGGCCAACGGAAAGATCCGATCTTTGCGTAGACTTCGAGACTTGAACAAAGCCTACCCAAAAGACGATTTCCCCACCTTGCTAAACATCGACATTTTGGTAGATTCCACGGCCAACCATGAAGTCAAATCCTTCGTCGACGGTTTTGCTACGGCTACAACCAAATCAAAATGGCGTAAGAAGATCAAGCCAAAAAAGCCTTCACAACCCCGGGCACCCTACACGGTCATGCCGTTCGGACTAAGAATCTTTGGGGCTACGTACAAAGGGGCAAACTACGGCTACTGATTTCCATGACATGATCCACAAAGAAATTGAGGCTCTATGTGGACGACATGATAATACATTCCAGAGGATCGGATGGCCAAGACTTTGTTGATTTGAGAAAATTCTTCGCCGCCTCCGAGACCACAAAGCATGAGACTGAATCCGGCCAAGTGCACCTTCGGTGTAAGACGAGGTAAAGGTGCTAGGATATATGGTGACAGTAACGGGGGAATCGAAGTAGATCCCCGTAAAATCAAGGCGATAGTTGAAATGAAGCCGCCCCTGACACCGACGTAAGTGAAATCCTTCATGGGAAGATCGCAATACATAAGCCGCTTTGTGAATCACCGACCTCGATCCGCGAGCCGATCTTCAAGTTGATGAAGAAAAATGCCTACACGTAATGGACTCCGTAATGTCGGTTGCCTTTGAGCAGTATCAAGGCATACCTTGTGAATCCCCCGATTCTCTCGCCCACCACATCGGCAAAAGCCACTCTTGCTATATCTAAGCTGTCACTGATACAAGAATTTGGGGCTATGCTAGCTCAAGAGAAAAAGATTCCAAGGTCGAAAATGCCATCTATTTCGTAGCGTAAAGCTCCCAAGGAAGCGAACTCGATTACTGCGCTTGCGAGAAGACTTCGCATGGGTTTAGTGCAGATTGGTAGTGGGAAAGTTGAAACACTACATGCGCCTCACCGTCATCTTGTCTCAAGAATAGACCCCATCAAATATCTCGTTCGACAAGCCTTCCATCTCCATGAGGTTGGCAAATGGTCGTTCTTTTTGGCCGAATATGACATCACTTATGTTTCAAGGAAATCCGTAAAAGGACGCATAATGGGAGAACATCTCGCCGATTTCCCAAGTGATGAGTCCCGAGGACTCGAACCTCCAATTTCCCGATGATGGAATCTTTCGCTCTAGAGAGGAGAAAATCGCTGGCAACTCTTCTTCGACGGGCGTCAAACAAAAGGGGGAACGGGATAGGAATGCTTCTGGTCGATCCTACTGACGAACACACCCCCATGCAGCAAGGCCGAACTTCGAAGTCACCAACAACGCCGTCTGAATATGAAGCTTGCATAGCCGGGTTGAAGCCGCCCTTGAAAGAAATATCAAGGAATTGGAGGTGTATGGTGACTCGCCCCTCATCATCAATCAGGTCTCTAACAAATGGAAGGACCGTGGACCCGGCTCTACGTAAATATCACACTTACATGGAAGAGTTAGTAACTCAATTCAAAGAGATCGCCTTTCATTACTTGCCCAGAGATCGCAACAGATTTGCGCATGCTCCTGGCAACACCGGCCTCCCTCGTTGAAATACCCGAAGGAAGTCCGTCAAACCATTCGTAGCCTGTGAGAAGAGAAAATCCCGCTTTATTGCTTTGAAATCGGCGAAGCCGAACCGGCCAATGATCCCCGCTACACTCAGATTTACCAAGCACCTGAAGGATGGCGAGGCCTCTTTCAAAAATGAAGACGGGGAATATAAAGAAGGAATCAAAGCGAAAAGTCTCTCACTCAAGCGGCTTGCCTCCCATTATGTTCTTTTTGGGAAATATGCTATACAAGAAGCGTTATCAAGGCCCCCTCCCGCGATGTATCGGCAAACAAGAGGCTACCGAACTCCCTGGAAGAAATACACGGTGGTACCTGCGGCCCTCACATGAATGCTCGAGCTCTGAAAGATGCAAATCATACCGAGAATGGGGTACTTTTGGATCTCCATGGAAACCGTCTGCATCCAGCCACAAAAGCCGCGACAAATGCCAACGATACTCCAATCTTAATCACTTGCCTCCTCACGAGTTATACCGCATGACAACCCTCGCCTTTCGTCACTGGGGAATTGATATCATAGGCAAAATCACGCCATCAGTCAGAACGGCCACGAATTCGTCCCCGGTAGCCGTGGATTATTTCACCAAGTGGGTTGAAGCCAAGTCCTACAAAATCCTCAACTCAAGGAAAGTAGCCCTCTTCATCAAAGAGAACATCATATGCGCAGATACGGGTTGCCAAATAAATCATCTCGTATAATGGATCCTACTGGCGAAGGGGAATGTGAAAACCGCGCGTAATTCCGAATAACCCGTCACAAGTCATCTCCTTACAAGCCCCAAACCAACGGAGCCGTTGAGGCAAAGAAACAAGCACTCGGAAAATATCATCCGGAAAATGGCCGTCCAAGGCGTAGATTGGCCCGAGAAGTTACACTGCACTCGGGGCTGGGCGTAACACGGGCCGACCCAAGAATCGGGAAACACCGTTTGCCCTCACATACTGAATGGAAGCCGTGCTCCCAATCGAATTGAAATCCCCTCGCCCCGCGCACCGCCGGAAAGCCGATCAACGAGGTCGAATGGCTCCGCAGCCGCCATGACGAATTGGCCCCGCTAGATTGAACGCCGATTGAAAGCAATGGAACACATCCGGGCCTACCAAGGAAGAATGGCCAGAGCCTTCGACAAGAAAGTAAAGCATCTGAGATCCGAGAAGGTGATCTCGTTTTGAAAGAAAAGCCCCCAACCGTATCAACCCTCGGCAAATGGGAGCCCGTATGGGTCGGGCCATATGTCGTCCGTAAGATCTTCTCCTGAGAAGCCATGCAACTTGCGCACCTCGACGGAATCCCTTTGTACACCCAAAGGAATGGTGACAAGCCGCGCAGATACTACGCGTAAAAAAAAAACAAAAAAAAAGAGTGCTAAAAGAGTAATACCCAACTAGGTTGAAAACCCAAGAAGGGCGGCCTAGGTAAAAACAGGAGTTGCACCAAAAAAAAACAAAAAAACAAAAAAAAAACAAAAAAAACAAAAAAACAAAAAAAAAAAAAAAAAAAAAAAAAAAATCAAAGTTGAACTACGAAGACCCGAGCTCCTCAAAATGAGGGGAACGTAGGCAAATTGAAACGGCTTGGTCTAAAACACAAATAAAAGTCATACTTTGACATCAATATAATTGATCGTACCATGAAAGCGCGTCTCGAAAAACTCTAAAGCAATCTCAAATATTCATTACAAATTAAAAAGCTCTTTTGATGAAAGCTTCTAAGCCCGATTCATTCCTACAACTCGGCAACCTGCTAAAAGAAAACTAAGATACATAATCAAACTAATGCTGTCCGCTATGACAAGAAAGTGGATACTCGAAACCTCGTGAGTCACTCCAAGCCACTCGCATCGGCCTCTCCCTCTCTTCTTCCCCTCTTTCGAGTCTTCTTTTTTCTCGAACAGAAAAATGTTCATGTTCCTCCTACCAAGCTCGTATAGGAACAGGATCTATCGCAAAACTTCACTTCCTCCTCGTTTTTGTGGCCTCTTTAGTAGTTCCCTACTGTATCATTCCCTTCTCATCTCCTCGTAGCCTAGCCGGTAGCCAGGAGCCCTCCTCTCCTCGTTCTTTTGACGTAAGCCTCATGGGCCGTTTGTCACGCCGTCGTCCGCTCCTATCATGCGAGGTTGGCCTCGCTCGCCCTCCTCCTCTCGTAAACAAATGTGTCCTCCGCACCCACAATGGCCTTCTACGCCTGTCTCAAAATAGCCACCTCGAAGTCTCTCCTGCATGCTCTCTCATACCAATCCGTGTACCAAGTGGTCAGTGGAACACTCTGTCCTCGAACGCCTTCGAGAATAACCCGAGGAGGAAAAGGCATCATACTTTCTTCCACATGCTCTGGGAAAGAAATGGAAACACCGAGGGATCATCCATAGTGAAACATGAGCCACCACCCCGGTGGCTATATCATCAAAGTCCCTCCAAAGGAACTCCTCGCTCCAGCCAAACTGAAACTCGTAACTAAAGCCTGGAATATAGAAGCCGGACTCGCAGAAAGCCCCTAAGTACATGACCACGAGACCCATCCTCGAAGCACTCGCGAGTCCTCCACCCGCCAACAAGGCACTCGACCATCTCTGATATCTCTCCTCGCTCCGGAGACCACCCATCCAACGCCCTCCCACGAGCCTCCCGATCATCGAAATTCACAGCGAACCCCCTCCCGGCAAATGTCCAAGGCTTCGATTTTAATTCAACGTTCTGGAGTTATCTAAGATTAGTCATTTTTATTCTCTTTTACTTTATAGGTTTTCTATTTTTTCTGCCCATAGTAGAAAGCCTCATCTTTGTAGTTAGGGTCCAGAAAGAACGCAGATATTTCAATCGAATCCAATTTAATACTCTTACTTGTTACTGGACGAATAACTCATCCCTTCAAATGCAAAAGGGATTCCACCAAAAACGCTTCTACACCTCTAACTTGTGGGAAAGATGATACTCTCTTTCATGCATTATTAGAAATCAAGTTATCAGATTTCGACATTTGACCAGATCGTCAGTTTCTAGTCACAAACCCATAAGCGAGGGAAATAGCCTATTTTGACGAATTTTCTATTGGAAGGGATTTTCCATCGACAAACAACAAGTCAAGGAAGAAAGAAATTAGTTAGCACTTCCTTCCAAGAAGGATTCAAAACGCGTTGCTGTGTCAGAAGAAGGATAGATATACTGGGCCGGTTCCGTATGAAATGAACTTATAATCATGGAATCGAATTTTCGATGATCAGATTATAGTTTATAAGTTCAAAACGCTAGCCCATTCCCAATTTTTTCCTATTTGGGGGCGAATGGATCTACTCATTGATTCCAGTTAGGTTAAGAGGGATCTTGAACTAAGAAATAGATTCTAGAAGCTAAAAAAGGGTATCCTGAGCAATTTCAATAATCGGGTTCATTGATATTCCTGGTATAGTAGATGCTATCACACATATAATCATACTCAATTCGATGGAATTGTTTGATCTTAAAGGGGATCTTCTATAATTTCGCACGTGAGGGGTTATTTCTTGGTTTCTTCCAGTCATTAATAACTTGATTATCTTTAGATAATAGTAGATAGAAACAACGCTCGTAAGGAGTCCTATTGAAACCAAGAAATATAGACCTGCCTGCCATCCACAC